>LR751401.1:47604-176127 GCA_902729485.2 Mus minutoides | reverse complement strand
TCTGTAATGGTCTCTGTCTGTTGCAAAGAGTTTTCTTGATGAGGGGTTATCTGTGAGTATAAGGACATGTGTTTAGAATGTAGTTAGGGATTATGCTGGTTTAGTAAAGTGACCGTTGTAGGTTCTCCTCAAACATCCATGAGTCACTAGCCCTGGGCCATTGGCAAGATTGCTAGTATAAGGCATGATTACGCCCTTCTGGTCAACACCAGCACCAGGTCACCTTGGGTACGGAGTCGGCAGACACCCCCACAGTCCCAAGAGGACTCTCCATGCATTTGTGGGACCACTGACCAGACAGCTCCATGCTCCTCAAAGGAGACACCACTCCCAAGCACTGTAACATGCCCAGGATCTTAGGACAACAGTATCCCAGGATAACAGGAGCTGGGTCATGGCAGTATTTCAGGGTCTCAGTGGAACTTGACTGCCAAGAACCCAGACACACCCAGAGTATCAGGTTCACAGGAGCCCACAATCAAAGGATCACAGTGAAAGCTGGACTCTGAGGAGTCCAGAATCAACTGGGATTATAAGAAAGACAGGCTCCAATCAGATATATTGAGGACAGCAAGCACTTGGGATAATCAGATGGCAGGAGGCAATCATAAGAACAGAAGTAACAGAAATCAAGGTTACTTGGCATCATCAGAACAAAACTCTCCCACCATGGCAAGTCCTGAATACACCATCACAACAGAAAAGCAAGACATGGATCTAAAGTCACTTCTCATGATGATGATGGAGGACTTTAAGAAGGAAACACAGGAAAACACAGGTAAACAACTAGAAGCATTTAAAGAGGAAACACAAACATCCCTTACAGAGTTACAGGAAAACAATACCAAACAGGTGATAGAATTGAACAAAACCATCCAGGATCTAAAAATGGAAGTAGAAACAATAAAGAAAACCCAAAAGGAGATAACTCTGGAGATAGAAACCATAGGAAAGAAATCAGGAACCAAGATACAAGCATCAGCAACAGAATACAAGAGATGGAAGAGAGAATCTCAGATGCAGAAGATTCCATTGGGATCATGGACACAACAATCAAAGAAAATGCAAAATGCAAAAAGATCCTAACTCAAAACATCAAGGAAATCTAGGACACAATGAGAAGACCAAACCTACGGATAATAGGAGTAGATGAGAATGAAGATTTTCAACTTAAAGGGCCAGCAAATATCTTCAACAAAATTATAGAAGAAAACTTTCCATACCTAAAGAAAGAGATGCCCATGAACATACAAGAAGCATACAAAACTCCAAATAGACTGGACCAGAAAAAAATTCCTCCCAACACATAATAATCAGAACAACAAATGCACTAAATAAATACAGAATATTAAAAGCAGTAGGGAAAAAGGTCAAGTAACATATAAAGGCAGGCCTATTAGAATTACACCAGACTTCTCACCAGAGACTATGAAAGCCAGAAGATCCTGGACAGATGTTATACAGACACTAAGAGAACACAAATGTCAGCCCAGGTTACTATATCCAGCAAAACTCTTAATTGCCATAGATGGAGAACCAAAGTATTCCATGACAAAATCAAATTCACATAATATCTTTCCACAAATCCAGCCCTTCAAAGGATAATAATGGAAAAACACCAATACAAGGACAAAAACTACACCCTAGATAAGTGATACACTGATAAGTAGATATTAGCCCAGAAACTTAGAATACCCAAGATACAATTTGCAAAACACATGAAACCCAAGAAGAATGAAGACCAAAGTGTGGACACTTCGCCCCTTCTTAGAATTAGGAACAAAACACACAAGAAAGACATAGAAGGAGTTACAGAGATCAAGTGTGGAGCTGAGACAAAAAGATGGACCAACCAGTGACTGCTGCAGCTGGGGATCTATCCCATAATCAGCTACCAAACACAGACACTATTGCATATGCCAGCAAGATTTTGCTGAAAGGGCCCTGATATAGCTGTCTCATGTGAGGCTATGCCAGTGCCTGGCAAATAGCTCACAGTCAGCTATTGGATGGAACACAGGGTTCCCAATGGAGTAGCTAGAGAAATTACCCAAGGAGCTAAAGTGGTCTCCAACCCTATAGGTGGAACAACAATATAAACTAACCAGTACCCCCAGAGCTCATGTCTCTAGCTGCATATGTAGCAGAAGATGGCTTAGTCAGCCATCATTGGGAAGAGAGGCCCCTTGGTCTTGCAAACTTTATATGCCCCAGTATAGGGGAACGCCAGGGCCAAGAAATGGGAGCGGTTGGGGAGGGGAGCAGGGGATGGGGTGGGTTGGGGAGGGTATAGGTGACTGTAGGTATAGCATTTGAAATGTAAATGAAGAAAATATCTAATAAAATTTTGAAAAAAAAGGCATGATTACTGTCTTGTTGAGTGAAAAATGTACTCTTGGATGATGACTAGGTCACTGAAGAAATTATAGAGGAGACTTTAGAAATTCCCCTAGTCAAATAAAAGTAAAAATATAATCTTGTGGAATATTTAGGATCTACAAAGGCAGCTTTGAGAAATCAAGAGCATAACTTAAACAATAGCTAGCAGTGAAAAAGAGTTGACAAAGTAGGAGGGTCTTTGAGAAAAATCAATGAGATTGACAATAATGAGATTGGATTGAGATTTATCCAAATAAGCTAAAAGGCAGAGAGAGGAGATTTAAATTAATAAAAGTGAAGATAAATAGGGAAACATAACAACAGGCCCTGGGAAAAGCCAGAGAATCATAAAGATATACTTTAAAAAAACCTGTAGTCCAAAAGATTTTTACCAAATCCACATCTAATAGAGAGCTAATATCCAAAATATATAAAGAAATCAAGAGCCGGGCAGTGGTGGTGCATACCTTTAATCCCAGAACTTGGGAGGCAGAGGCAGGTGCATATCTGAGTTTAAGGCCAGCCTGGTCTTAAAGAATGAGTTCCAGGACAGCAAGGGCTATACAGAGAAACTCTGCCTTGGGGGTGGCGGGGGGGGGGGGGGAGAACTCAAGAAACTTGATATAAAAAAACCACCTCCAAATAACCCAATTTTTTAAATGGAGTATATATCTAAACAAAGAATTCTCAATAGAGGGTTTTTTTTTTCAAATGTTCAAAATTCTTAGCCATCAGAGAAATGAAAATCAAAATTACTTTGGGATTCCATCTGACACCCATCAGAATGGACTATGATCAATGATACAAGAGACAGCACAAGCTATTCAGAATGTAAACATGTACAGCCAACTATGGATATCAGTTTGGTGGTTCCTTATAAAAATAGGAATCAGTCTACCTCAAGATCCAACTATAGCACTCTTGGGCCTATACTCAAAGGATACTTTATCTTACCAAAGGAACACTTGCTCACATATATTCCTGATGATCTATTAATAGTAGCCAGAAATTAGAAATCTATATGTTCCCCAACAGAACAAAATGAATGAAGAAAATATGGTGCATTTACACAATGTAGTACTTTTTAAAGTATTACTGTATTCAGCTCTTTTTAAAAGTGACATCATGAAATTTTCAGGCAAGTGAATGGAACTAGAAAAAACCTATCATATTCAGAAAGATATATATGGTACATATTCACTCATATCTGAATATTAGCCATTAAGTAAATGATAACCAAGCTATACTCCATAAACCCAAAGAGGTTAGGCATAGAGAAAGGGACTGTGAGGTGGGTAGGGAACGTGGATCTCCTTGGGAGGGAGTGATAGAATAGATGTTATGAATGGACTGGAGCTGGAGGCAGGGGAGGAATGGGAAGATCAGGTGGGAAGGGGGAGTAATATGAGACTGGGGGAAGGAATGAGGAAGAGAGACAACTAAAGAAGAAGGAGGAGGAGGAGAACAGCAACAACAACAACATCAAGGAGAAGAGCTATATCCCCTCAAATTGGAAAATCTAAAAGAAATGGATATTTTCCTTGATATATACTACCTAGCAAAGTCAAGATCAGATAAGTAATTTAAAAGACCTATAACCCCCTAGTGAAATAGAAGCAGTAATTAAAGTCTACCAACTAAAAAAAAAAAAAAAAAAAAAAAAAAAAAAAAAAGCCAGGGCCAGATAGCTTTATCACAGAATTCTATTATATTCTCAAAGAAGAATTAATGCTGAAACTCCTCAAATTGTTCCACAAAATAGAAACAGAAGGAACATTGCCTAATTCTTTTTAAAGGGTCACAGCTACCCTGATTCCCAAACCACATACAGGCCCCACAGAAAAAGAGAATTATAGACTGATCTTTCCTAATGAATATATGCAAATTTTTAAATAAAATATTGTAAACCAAACACACAATAACAATAACAAAAAATTACACTATGATTAACTAGACTTCATTTTACATATGCAGGGATGGTTCAACATACAGAGGCTGATAAACAGAACCCACCATATAAACAGACTGGGAAAAAAAAAAACCTACGTGGTCATCTCATTAGATGCAGAATAAGTCTTTGACAAAAATCTAACACTCTTTCATGATCAGGTGTTAAAGATATTAGAGATTCAAAGGACATACCTAAACGTAATAAAGGCACTTTACAGCAAGCCCACAGGCAGCATCAATCTAAACAAAGCAGAAACTCAAAGCTTTTCCACCAAAATCAGAGAGAAGACAAGACTGTCCATTATCTCCATACCTATTCAACGTAGGACTCGAACTCAACTCATGGCTAGAGCAAAAAGACAACTGAAGGACATCAAAAGGTTACAAATGGGAAGAGAAGAAATGAAAGAAGTTTGTTTGCTTGTGATATAATGTAAGTAACACTAACATTTTGACCAGGAAAATACTACAGTTAATAAACCCTTTCAGCAAAGTAGCAAGATACAAAATTAATACAGAAAAATCAGTAGTCTCCCTCTGTACAAATAACAAATGGACTGAGAAAACAATCAGGGAAACAGCATGTTTCACAATAGCCTCAAAAAAAAAAAAATCTTGTGGTAGCTCTAACATAGCAAGCGAAAGACTCCCATGATAAAATCTTTATGATATTAAAGAAAGAAACCAAAGAAGACACCAGAAGATGGAAAATCCTTCCTATGCTCATGGATATGTAGGATTAATATAGTAAGAATGTCCATTCTACCAAAAGCAATCTACAAATTCAGTGCAATCCCCATCAAAATTCCAACACAATTTCTCTCAGAATTTGAAAGGACAATTTTCAGTTTCATGTGGAAACACACACACCTGTAACAATCCTAAACAATAAAAGAACTGGAGGATGTATCAATATCCCTGATCTCAAATTGTACTACCAAGCTACAGCAATAAACAGCATAATATTTTTACAAAAGCAGACATGTTGATCAATGAAGTCAATTGAAGACCCAGATATAAGTCTACATACCTATGGACACATGATATAAGTCTACATACCTATGGACACATGATTTTTGACAAAGAAGACAAACACACACTGGAGAAATGACAGCATCTTTAAAAAAGGATGCTGGGAAAACTGGAGAGCTGCGTGTAGAAAAACACAAATAGATCAGTGCTTATCACCCTGCGTAAAACTCAACTTCAAAGAGATTAAACACCTCAACATAAGGTCAGATACACTGGATCTTATAGACGAGAAAGCGGGGAACAGCTTTGAACTCACTGGCACATGAACAGAGCATAGTAACATAACACAGGCTCTAAGAAAAACAGTTATCATGCAGGACCTCATAAAACAGAGAGGCTTCTGTATGGCAAAGATTGCTATCACTCAGACAAAGTGGCAGCCTACAGAATGGGGAAAGTTTTTCACCAACTACACATCTGGTAGAGGGATAATGCCCAAAATATATAAAGAACTAAAAAACAAACAAACAAACAAACAAAAAAACAAAAACAAGAACAACCACAATTTAAAAATGAGGTTGGAACAGAGAAAACTCAAATGGCTGAGAAGCACAAAGAAATGTTCAACATCTATAATCATCAGGAAAATGCAAATCAAAACTACTTTGAGATTCCATCTTATACCAATCAGAATGGCCAAGATCAATAACAAAACTTACAGCTCAGGCTGACAAAGATGTGGACTTCCTCCATTGCTGATGGAAGTGCAAACTTGTATAATCACTATGGAAATCAGTGTGGTGGTTCCTCAGGAAGCTGGGAATCGAGGTTCCTCAATATCCAGCTATACCACTCTTGGCATATACCCAAAGGACACGTTATCTTACTACAAAGACACTTGCTCAACAGTCTTCATTGCTGCTATATTCAGAAAGTAAAAACAACCTAAGATGAATGGAGAAAGAAAATGTGGTACATTTATTTATTCAGTGGAATATCATGCAGACATTTTAAAAAAGAAAAAAAAAAGTTGCAGGTGGATGGAATTAGAAAAAGAAAGTCATCCTGAAAGAGGCTGGACTCGAAAAGATATGGTATGTATTCAGTTTTATGTAGATGTTAGCTGTTAAGTCTTAGATAAGCAAGCTGTAGTCAACATCACCACAGAAGTTAGGTATAGAGTAAGGGAACAGGGGGAAGAGATGAATCTCCCTAGGAAGAGGAAGGGGCCAGAAAAGAAAGAATCAAATGGGGAAGGAAAGAAGGGAAGAGTGAGTAAAAAAGGAGATACACTGAGGAAAAGATAAAACCAAGGGCATTTCAGGGGCTTTATGGGAACCGAATATAGTAGAAGCTTCCTAAAATGTATAACTACATGAAGATGATCTAAATGAAACAGTCAAATAACAGGAGAGACAGAGCCCTAGACGGACTTCTCTCATTACCAAATAAAGCTCCTAGTACTTGGAATGGGTTATACCTAATCTAGTTGTTGGCCAAAGAAGCCCAATAACCCAACAATACAGGCTCTTGCCAGAGCTTTTGGTTGCTCTCTGAAAACTGATGGTAAACCCCTGTTGCTGAAGACAACATCTACACAATGCATGGAGCAACACCCCTTTGGACTAGTGTTCTCTATATTAGAAGATACTCTGCGCACTAATAAAGAAGAAAGGTAAATACCAATCCAGCCACAAATCCGTCCATCTACAATGAGAGTCTGCCTGTAAGATGCACTGGTACAATAGTGGCACAAAGCTTGTTGGAATAACCAACCACTCCATGAGCTGGAATCTATCCCCAGTACTGACGGGTGGCCAAGAACCTGAGACTAGATAGGCCAGGGACCTAAGAGAAAACCAAGTACTACTGTTTTGCTAATGATGGGAAGCAATAAAATAACTGCTAAGGACATTCTTCTGTACTCATAGAGCAGTATCTTGTTCAGCCATCATCAAGAAGCTTCCTCTGGCAATAGATTAGAACAAATAACAAAGATCCATAGCTGAACAGTTCTGAGAGTGGGAGACCTCAGAACAACACAGTCTTTTTTTTTTTTTTTGGTTTTTGAGACAGGGTTTCTCTGTGTAGCTCTGGCTGTCCTGGAACTCACTTTGTAGACCAGGCTGGCCTCGAACTCAGAAATCCACCTGCCTCTGCCTCCCGAGTGCTGGGATTAAAGGCGTGCGCCACCACGCCCGGCTCACAACACAGTCTTAAATGGGATATCTCCATTAAAGTCCTCCCCTCTGGGCTCAGGAAACCAGAAGGGATGATGGACATCAATGAATCATCTTCTTCATAGAGTAGGATACACACATATGAACTCATAGAGACTGGGGCGGCACACACAGGGCCTGCATGGGTCTGCACCAGTTGGGGCTCCAGTGTTGAGAGGAGACACAGATATATGTCCCATCCCTAACCCAGGAGCTATCTCCAATTGATAGCTACTAGCAAATGAACAGGTAATTTCTCTCCAAGGAACTCCCACCGGGGCTATATATCACTCTTAAGGTAGCCACATGTCCAGCAGTACATGGCCAACACAAAATAAATTCAATGGTATCTTTGGAAGTCTTTGTCTTACAATGTTTGTCAGAGTATCTTTTATTTTAGGTTTTTTTTCTCCCCTTTACAGGTATTTCGCACATAAATTATAGCTTCTGGTTTTGTGATTTTATAGGATTCCTATGTATACAAATATGTGTCTCTGCATCTGTATAAGTTTTTATTCTTTTCTTTTGGCTCTTTTTCTTCTGTTTGTTTCGTACTATTCCCGTTTATTTGGTGTTTGTTTACTTATTATTATTATTCTCTAGATGCCTGTTTATTTTCTAAAGGGAGACAGAAAGGGTGTGGATTCAAATGGGAGGGAAAGTGGGGAGGATCCCAGAGGAGCTAGAAGAGGAGAAACCATAATAAGAATCTATTTTATGAAAACTCTACTTTCAATAAAAGAAAGATAGAAGGAAAAAAAAAGATTTTTTAAAAAAGTGACCAGATGGACTTACTATGGAATTCTTCCAAACTTTTACATGATGGGCCAGTGAAATGGCTAAGCAATTAAAAGCTACCAAGCCTGAGGGCCTGAGTTTGGTCCCTTTGTGTCATATGGTGGAATAAGAAATGATTATCAAAAGAGTTATCCTTTGGATTCTACATACTCACCTTTACCATACAAAATTCTCTCTCCTCTCTCTCTCTCTCTCTCTCTCTCTCTCTCTCTCTCTCTCTCTCTCTCTCTCTCTCCTCTAATATCCCTCATATATAACATTTTTCAACTTTTTTTTAAAAAAAATAAAGAATAGCTAACACCAATGCTCCCCAAACTATTCTATAAACTAGAAAGGGAAGGAGTTCTGCCAAATCATTCTATATTTAAAGTGACCGATATTACCCTGATGCCAAAAACCAGATAGGAAATTATAATGAAACAAAAACTATAGAATTATTTCCTTGATGGACATAAAACCCAAAATCCTCAATTCCTGCAAACTGAATTCAACAATACAATAAAGAGTTCGTATGCCACAATCAATTGGTTTCATTCTAGGGATGTGAGGGTAATTTGACATTCACAATCAGCCAATGTGGCAGTACATAAATCCAGCTTAGGGACAGAAACCCATGACCCCCCTCATGAGCTGCAGAAGCAGCTTTTTCACCAATTTCAACATCCTGTTATGGCAAACCTCTAAAGAAACAAGGAATAAAAGGAACATACCCCAGCTCGATAAAGGCTGCATACAACAAAACTCTAGCCTGTGCCCTACAAAAAGCATGTCCTCTAAAATCAGGACTGACATAAGGGTTTCTGCTCTATGTGTCGTCATTCAAACCAGTGCTTAGCCAGAACAGGAAGTTGAAAAAGAAATTTAAAAGCTGCAAACAGGACAGAAAGACATTGGATTATACCCATTTGCAGATGGTATGCTCTTATCCTTAAAGACCCTGAAGGCTCCTCCAGAAAACTTGCACATCTGATAAACACTTTCTTCAAAGTACACAAATCAACATACACAAATTGGTAGCTTTTCTACCTACTAATGATATAAAAGCTGAGAAAGGAATACACAGGGGGCTTGGTGAATAAAACATGTGTGACATAAGCCGGAGGACCTGAGTTTGCATCCTTTATTCCCACTTACAAGTGGGGTGTGGTTGGTATAATCCTGGTGCTAAGTGGCAGGACTTGCTAGCTGGCTGGCCTAGTTGAGTCAGTGAGCTGGAAGTTCAGTGAGCAATCCTATCTTAAAAACAAAACAAACAAACAAACAAGCACCAAGCTGGAGAGTGATGGAGGAAGACATCCAAAGGGTAACTCCTGACCTCCACAATGTGCCCACATGGACAAGCACATACAGCCCC
Organism: Mus minutoides; assembly: GCA_902729485.2. NCBI lineage: Eukaryota > Metazoa > Chordata > Mammalia > Rodentia > Muridae > Mus > Mus minutoides. The sequence goes on along the minus strand of LR751401.1, from coordinate 166,455 downwards.
CTACACACACACACACACACACACACACACACACACACACACACACATACACGGACACACATGGATGGACACACACGGACACACATGGACACACACACACACATACAAGCCACTAGGGGAAACCAATTCACAATAGCAAAGAAATAGAGAATCTGTGTGTTAGGTTGGGGGGATCTAGGAACCTAAAGAAGGAGGTAAAAGACTTCTACAATAAAAGATTTTGAACACTGTAGAAAGATATGGAAGAAGACACTGTAAGATAAAGAGAATTCACATCCTCTTAGATGAGAAAAATTTATATTGTGAAAATGGATATATCACTGAAAGCAACTACAGATTCAATGTAATCCCCATCAGGATCCAATAACATTCTTCAAAGAACTAGAAAAAAGAATATTAAAATTCACATCCAAATGCACAGACTGCAGTATACAAAGCAACCTTGAGCAGAAAGAACAACTGGAGAAGTTTCACAATACCTGATTCAAAGTATACCAGAGAGTCATAGCAACAAAAGCCCAAACTGTACGAACACAAAAAGCAGACACCAAGACCACTGAAAGAGAGAGAAGACTGAAAATAAAATCACACAGGTTCATCTTCCTTGTTTGTAACAAAGTGGCCAAAATGATACATGTCCTGGCTGGTTTTGTGTCAACTTGACACAGGCTGGAGTTATCACAGAGAAAGGAATTTTAGATGAGGAAGTGCATCCATGAGATCCAACTGCATTTTCTCAATTGGTGATCAAGGGGGAAGGGCCCCTTGTGGGTGGTGCCATCTCTGGGCTGATAGTCCTGGGTTCTATAAGAAAGCAGGCTGAACAATCCAGGGCAAGCAAGCCAGTAACTAACATCCCTCCGTGACCTCTGCATCAGCTCCTGCTTTCTGACCTGCTTGAGTTGCACTCCTGACTTCCTCTGGTAATGAACAGCAACATGAAAGTGTAAGCTGAATAAACCCTTTTCTCCCCAACTTGCTTCTTGGTCATGATGCTTGTGCAGGAATAGAAACCCTGACTAAGATAATACATGAAAGAGAAAAAAAAAATAACTCTTCAACAGGACATCGACATCGTGGAGAATGTAACTAGATCCAGTAAGAAAACAACCCAGATGTCCCACAACTGAAGAATGGATACAGAAAATATGGTTCATTTACACAATGTGATACTATTCAGCTTTTAAGAAAGAGGACATCATGATTTTTGCAGGCAAATAGATGCAACTAGAAAATATCGTCCTAAATGAGGTATCTCAGACCCAAAAGGACATGCATGGTATGTACTCACTAGTAAGTGGATATTAGCCAAAAAAAAAAAAAAAAAGTACAGAATACTCAGGATACAATCCACAGAATTCAAGAAGGTTAGCAAGCTGAAGGGCCCAAGTAAAGATTTTTCAATCCCACTTGGGAGGGAGAAGAAAGAAGAGGACAGAGGGATTGAGGTATCTGGGTGGGAGAGGGAAAGGGGAGGGGAAAGGGGGAATATGTTCAGGTATTAGGGTTTTGGGGGGACAGGAGTGAAGCCTTGAGGACAAGCAGAATGAGTGGAAATATGCAACCTCGGAAGATGGGAGATAGTGGTGGTGGGGGGGGGGGGCTCTAGAATGTACTAGAGACCTGGGAGGTGAGAGAATCTCAGGACTCAAAGGGATGGAGGGACCGTAGATGAAATGCCAGACAGTGGAAAGAGGGAACTAGTAAAGTCCACCTCCAGTAGAAAGACAGGGCATCAAGTGGAGGGATGCAGCAGTCACAAACTCTGACCCAGCATCATTCCTGTCTAAAAGAACTGCAGGAACAAAAATAGAGAAGAGACTGAGGGAAAGGAGGCCCAGTGACTGGCCCAATTTGGGACCCATCTCAAGGAGAGGTTCTAAGGCCTGACATTGTTACTCATGCTATGGTATGCTTACAGACAGGACCCTAGCATGGCTGCCCACTGACAGTCCCAACAAGTAGCTGACTGAGACAGAAGCAGATACTTACACCCAAGCAATGGTCTGAAGTCAGGGATCCTTGTGGTTGAATTAGGGAAAGGCTGAAAGAACTTGAAGAGGATGAGAACCATAGGAAGACCAGCAGTCTCAACTAACCCAGACTTCTGAGATCTCTCAGACACTAAGCCACCAAAAAGGCAGCATACACGAGCTTGTCTGAGCCCCCCAACCCCAACCCCAACCCCGACACATATGCAGCAGAGGACTGCCTGGTGTGGCCTCGGTGAGAGAACTTGAGAGATTTGAGGCCCCAGGGAATGGGGAGGCCTGGCAGAGTATGTGGGGGGTGGGGGTGGGGAGGTGAGACCTCCTCTTGGAGATGGAGGTGATTGGGAAAGAATGGGATGAGGAACTGTCAGAGGTCAGAACAGGAATGGGGGATAATGACTGGACTGCAGAAACAATTTAAAGTTAATAAAAAATAGTTTTTAAAAAGAATAAAGAGAGAAAATCAACTCAAAATAGATCAAAGACATTAGCATAAGATCTGAAACTTTAAAACTTCTGAAAGAAACCTTAGGGGAAACACTTGACAATATAGATAAGCAAAAGAAAGTACTTTATGAGAAGGACTCTAACAACTTTTAACAACTCAAAAAACAAAAAAATCTGAAAGTTTATGCTTACTCCCATGACATTCCTGCTACTATTGCTTAAATGGGTGTCTTTCCAGTCCACTGAAAAGATCTCTGAACCCTCATCAGAGAAACTTCTTCTTCCTGAAATAAATGGTGATTAATTCAAAAGACCCACAGCTGGTCAAAATGTAGAAAATAGGTAACTGTAGAGTGTTCAGCACTAAGTACGATTATCATCACACCACCTCCTTCTAAGACTCTGGAATCATTGTGGAAGACAAGGCGAACACTTTTAAGACACAGTGGAAGACTACAAGAAAATACTCTTTGAGATACAACAGGGCATTTGCACACATGTGTTATAGCAGTTGACCCATGCACAAGACATGTGCAAGCCCAGACAAAATTCTAGCATAGAGAAAGGAGATGGGTATGAAGTCTTATTCCCAGCTGAGGAGCTGGTGACAGTGGATAACTGGTAAAAAAGAGAGAGGGAGCCAGGGAGAGAGGGGGGGGCAGGGCGAGAGAGAGAGAGAGAGAGAGAGAGAGAGAAGGAGGAGGAGGAGGAGGAGGAGGAAGGAGGAGGAGGAGGAGGAGGAGGAGGAGGAGGAGAAGAAGAAGAAGAAGAAGAAGAAGAAGAAGAAGAAGAAGAAGAAGAAGAAGAAGAAGAAGAAGAAGAAGAAGAAGAAGAAGAAGAAGAAGAAAGTATATATAAACTGGGATGGACAAAGAAGGAGAATAAATTTGGGAGGAGTTGGCAGATCAGAGGGGAATAAATATAATCATAATACACTGTAAAAAATTCTCCAAGAACTAATAAAATAAATGAAAAATATATGGAAAATATACCTATCAGGAAAATATAAAGCATAATTGCATAGGTTTAAACCAAATAATTGCACAGGTTTCATCTCTTCTCAGTTTGGTGACTATCACCAAGAGAACACATATTGGTAAGGGCAGAGAGGAAAGGGGACCATTATATATAGCTGATGGAAATGTAAACGGGTGAAGTCACTATGGAAGTCGATGTAGAGACTCCCAAGACAGCTAAAACTAAAGCTACTTGTGATCTAGCTGTAGCACTCCTGAGTGTACACTCAAAGAAATCTAAGTCAGTGCCGTAGAGATAAGTGCTCCCTGTATGTTCGTTGCAATGCTATGGAATATATAGCATATAGGAAGCCCAGATGTCCAACAATGGACTGATGAAGAAAAAACAATCTTGTTCACTCATAAAGAAGAACAAAATCATGTCATTTGGAAGATTTCCTGAGTAAGCAGAAGGACTGTAAGAGTCAGAGTCTATGGAGGACACCAGGAGAACGAGTCCCTTTGAATCAACTAAGTGAGGTGCATCTGAACTCCCCAGAGACTGCAGCAACACACACACGGCCAACAGGGGGCTACACCAGGTCCTCTACATATATATCATGCAGGTTTTATTTTTATGGGACTCCTGAGTGTGAGAATGAGTGACTCCTGTGCCTCTCCTTGGGACTCTTTCCCTACTGTTGGGTTGTTGTGCCTGACTGATGTGATCATCTTTGCTTCATTTTATTAAATTTTACATATTTATAAATATAGGAATAAATCTTTTCATGTGTTGTTGTTATCTCTTAGAAGCCTTCTCCTTTTGAAGACAGACAGAAAGGGAGTGGATCCAGAGAACAGAGGAGATGGGAGGAACTACCGGCAGTAGAGAGAGGGAAAACTATAAGCAGAATGCATTGTATGAGGAAGAGAATCTATTTTCTTCTTTTCGTTTGTTTGTTTATTCTTTGGGAACTTCCACATAGTACACCCAAGTCCCATTCATCTTCTCATCTTTTAGTATCTACACTCTGCCCTTGCAACTGCTAAAAGAAAATAAAAAACAAAAAAATAAAATAAAAACAATAAACGGCAAGGCATAGAAAACATTTCTCTGTGGGGTCTGTAGTGTGTCACAGTGTCCCACAGTATACCCTTTGTCCACACATCTTCACTTGCAAATGTTCGTTACAATAACTCATTGTTTCGGTTTGAGACCTCTGGCCCCTGGTGTACCATGAACACTGGATCCTCACAAGGACTACTCTGGGTTATCCTTCTGCTGCCCTCTGTCATGGAGACCCTGCAGCTCCAGATCAGCAGGATTGGTATGTTCACACACTCCAAAAGTTCATAGATGAGGCCAAGTCCAAGTCCTAGATGGTAGCTGAGCTGGCCAGCTTGCCAGCTCTCCCAGATCCCCACCATGAGGGTAAGCTCTCCAGCACTGCTCACCCAGTCCTACAGGGCAGGGTCAGCTCACCTGCACTCCTGCCAGCTCTCCCAAATGCTGCAGCCAGTGAGGGGCTAGACCAGCTTTTTAAATCTTACATCCTTGGGGCTGGCTAACCCAAGCCTTAGCCATTCGGGCCAGCTCTACTGTGTTGCCTAGGTGAGGGGCAGGGCTGTTTTCTTGAGTGCTGCCACTGGTGAGGGGCATGGTCGGCTCTGCACAAACCTTAGACATCTACATGGTTCCAGACAACTGCCCAGACCAGGGACATCCACATGGTCTCTAGCGGTAATATGAGCCACGGACATTACACAGAGCCCTGCCATTACATGGCCATAGAGCCAGACAAGGTCTTCAGTGGCAGCACAGGCTAGGACTTTACCATGACCCCATGACAGGCTACTCTCCTCCACTCTTGAATTTCCATTTCCATCTTTCTTCATAATGCACAAACTTCTCCCTCCCTCCCTCCCTCCTTCCCTCCCTCCCTCCCTCCTCTCTCTCATCTGTCCACCACCTTCTTGCACATTGTAGCTTCTGCTGAGGGTGGACCACATGCCTAGTGGGCCTCTAGGTGTCTACAGCACGCCCATGCGGTGTGACAGCTGGCAGACCTCTGTGTGTCCTCTGTACACGATCCTCTGTGTGTCGATAGCCTGATTGCAAAGTGCAGCAGCAGGCAGATCTCTGGGTATCTTTTCCCATCTACTTCATATGGAATAGTGAAGGGATATTCACCAATCCTTCATATGGCATAGNCTAGTGGGCCTCTAGGTGTCTACAGCACGCCCATGCGGTGTGACAGCTGGCAGACCTCTGTGTGTCCTCTGTACACGATCCTCTGTGTGTCGATAGCCTGATTGCAAAGTGCAGCAGCAGGCAGATCTCTGGGTATCTTTTCCCATCTACTTCATATGGAATAGTGAAGGGATATTCACCAATCCTTCATATGGCATAGTGAAGGGCTGGTCTCTGGATGTCCTTCTCCTGTGCTATGTTGCTACATGGTGGCAGGTGGGTCTCTAGAAGTCCTCTGCCCAACTGTGCCCCTTGGCATGGCAGCAGGCCAGTGTCTGTGTGTCTACAGCCTGCCCCAAGAATTTCTTTCTTTCTTTTTTATTTTTAACATTTATTTATCTTATGTTTATGAGTACAGTGTCACTATCTTTAGGCACACCAGAAGAGGTCATCTGATCCAGTGGTTGTGAGCCACCACGGGGTTTCTGGGAACTGAACTAAGAACCTCTAAAAGAGCAGTGAGTGCTCTTCACCCCTTAGCCCAAGAATCTATTTTCAATAAAGGAAAAAAAATGAAGAGGGAATGGGTCTGAGAGTGAGCTATAGAGTGAGCCAGTAAGTAGCCCTCCTCTATGGTCTCTGTTCCAATTCCCTGCCTTTTTCCCTAAAGAGTGAAAGTATAAACTAAAATAAATGCTTTGTCCTGAAATTCTTTTGGTCATGTTATTTTATCGCAGCAACAAATAAGCAAAATAGAAAGTTTCTATAAAGCATCTTGTCTTTGGGGCTGTGACAAAACTTCTTGTCCTCAACACCAAATGGAAAAATGGCAGGGAATGACCCAGAGAGGTCAGCTGAATGTTCTGGCTTTGGTTCTTGCTATAGTTTCACAGAGATAGAGCATACTATCTCCCTCCCTCCACTGCTGTTTTGCTGATCAATGGAACAGAAGCAAAAGTGAACTTTATTATTTCTAAGTTGAAGTCTTAAGAAAGCCCATAGGTCTCTATTTGCCCTTTAGGCTCTCTGCTATTTCTCTGAAGATAAATTCCCCACATAACTAGTCATTGCTTCTCTGAGCTTGGAGTAGATATTGAGCAGAGCTATGTCAGCCAACTGCACAGCAGACACAGAAAGTATAGCCACCCACCTGTCCCTGAGATCCATGAGTAAAAGTCACTTATTATTCTAAGCTACCAGATTCCTATACAATTTGTTTAACTATAAAAACCAGAACCCAATACTCTATGACTGGCCTGGTGAGGGTGGTCAAGAAGGAAATTTATTTCTGCACAGGCATTATGTACGACGAAACCGGGGAGATAGTTGTCAGAAGGCTGTGTCAGTGATAGGAGTGATGTGGGGTGCACAGATGCATAGGGATATGCCATGGTCTCTAATTCTTTAAGTTTCATCTTAATTATCATATTTTATCTGCAATAGACTCCATTTTCCCCAACTAGCACTCCTCCATTATAGTTTAATAAAATGCTTTTCTGGGGTTACTGGGTTTTCAGAGACTCTGGGAGGAAGATTTCATGGTTAAAAACAAAGACCTCATGATCGTGAGTGTAAAAATGGAAAACAGAGTAAGATGTGGACAGGAAGCAAAGGGATAGTGGTGGAATGGTGAACAGATATAAACCCTGACCTGGGTAATACACACAATGGTAGCCTGGGTTCTTTGGGGACTACTATTGCACAAAATACAAGGGTTGTATGGAGATACCACTTGGAGAATCCATGAAAAATTTTGCCAAGGCAAGTATGAGGACCAGGGAACACAAATGGCTGCTTTAACCAGCAGTTTTCCTTAATATAGTAACTTTCAAATCATCTTTATTCTTTCATTTGTTGGTTTATTAGTATATCTATGGATGGGTGTATGTGTTACATATGCATGCATGTGGTAAGTATGCATGTGCTGTGATATGATATGGTATGTATGCCATGTGATAAGTATGCATGTGGTGTGATATGATATGGTATGTATGCATGTAATATGTATGTCTGCACCATCCCAGAATGAATGTGAAGTCAAAAGATAACTTGCAGGAGGTAGTTCTCTCATTCCTCCACAGGAGTGTCAGGAACCAAACTGAAGTTGTTATGGCGGCAAGACCCTTTACCCACTGAGCCATCTCACAATGCCCACAGTTCCTTTTGCCATGAGCCACTTTTCTTTCCCTCTCGCTCCTCACATCACCATCAAAAGAATGGAGTGAGACATTTGGAATAGTACATTCATTCTATTGCTCAGTTACTACAGTAGCTTGCTCGTTAAACCAGAACTTTCCCTCTAGCATCTTAGCAGTCATCTGTGGGTTGGAGTCCTCTATTTGAAGCGCACCACACGTCCTGTCAAAATAACTTCTTGTAGCTGTGCAACAATTGTGGGTGGCCTGTGATCACCTTGTCAGAGTGTCTTTTACACCTAGAGCTGATTGCCAGATCCCACATCCCTTGCTTCCCCCCCCCCACCCGCCCTCCCTCCTCACAGTTTATGCTCCATGTATCATCTCTCTCAATGTTTACTGCTGCCAGTTGCTGGGCCAAACAGCAATTTGCAGTTATTTATGCAGCTTAAACCCTATTGTCAACATCCTTATCCTCAATACACAACCATTTCAGTGCGGGCAGAGTTAAGCGTCTCGGAAGGGAGGTGGGCTGAGGTTAGCAGAAGCAAGGCTTCTGGGGTCCTCAGCCAAAGCATACATTGTGGCCCAGCAGAGCCCTTCCTTCTTGCCTCTCTTTGGGATGGGCTTTCATTTGGAATTAAAAGCAGATCACAGCTTGCTGTTTGTTTGCTATTGTCAGGTCAGGCCCAGTACTTAGGGAGAGGGTGGTATCACTGTGCACAGCATTTCCTTGGCATTTTAATAGGGAGGCTGGAGTTTGTATTATACCTTCCTCCTGGGCCTCTCAAACACCTCCCCAAACAGAATTTAATCCTCCAGGCAGCTGGAGAGGAAACCAGGCGTGCTGTGGGACAATGTGACACTCATTCCTTCGAGCTGCTTTACAGAGGCACAGCTCAGACAGCACAGGTGAACCCCTACAGAGTGAGGGAGGTGCAGGTTCTGGTCCTTTGTGTTACTCACAGAATGAGAATCCCCCACCATGGGTATATGTATATTTCAAAACCTACTTACTTCTCTGGGCTGGCATAGCCTCTCATCAAAGGACACAGCTTTGTTGAGTTAAAAAATGGCTTGAATTTAAGCAGCCACTTGTCATTTTAGCCAGGCACTTTTATGTAATACTTAGCACAGTTGTGCAGGCTGCCTCTGAATTTTTATACCCAACAAAGTAAACTGTTTTGTGCTCAAGGTTAAAAAAAAAAATCTTTGTCCAAGGCACTGACTGTTTTTACTATCAGACTGCTGGTCAGCTGAGGAGACTAGCCAGACCTTAACATGAAAGTCGGCCTTTTGCAGACTGGAGTGGAAATCTCTGGTTTCTTTGAAGACTCATTTGTGTCATGTGATGTTTTTCTGGAAGCTGTCTTATGAGAGGATGTTTTGCTGAAGCAGACACTTGAGAGGACATGTGATGTTTGGAAAGGGAATAAGTGTATCTCAACAGACAGCGGACAACACTGTGGCATGGGTTCACCTTGCCTTCTTTGCTGATCACTGTTTGTCATGACTTTGTACAGAGAAACCAGAGAACTTTCCATGACATTCTAGTGGCTTCTTGCTGCTTCCATGGACTCAGGTCAATTGTCAGAGACTTGAAGTTTCTTTCTTTCTTTCTTTCTTTCTTTCTTTCTTTCTTTCTTTCTTTCTTTCTTTCCAGTATATTTATCTTTTTCAATTTTACTTCACAATTAAGCTACATACTAGTATGATATTTTACTAAGGAATAAAATGTGGAAACACCCTTTTTGGCCTAAACCAGTGTAACTTCTATTTCATGGGGAAAATTCTTTCTTTCTTTTTCTTTTTGATTTTTTTTATTAGATATTTTCTTATTTTACATTTCAAATGCTATCCCGAAAGTTCCCTATAAGCTCCCCCCGCCCTGCTCCCCTACCCACCCACTCCCACTTCTTGGCCCTGGCATTGCCCTGTACTGGGGCATATAAACATTGCTAGACCAAGGGCCTTTCTTCCCCAATAATGGCCCAACTAGGCCATCTTCTAATACATATACAGCTAGAGACTTGAGCTCTGGGGGTTCTGATTAGTTCATATTGTTGTTCCATCTATACGGTTGCAGACCCCTATAGCTCTTGGGTACTCTCTCTAGCTCCTACATTGGGGACCATGTGTTCCACCCTATAGATGACTGTGAGCATCCACTTCTGTATTTGTCAGGGACTGTCAAAGCCTCACAAAAGACAGCTATATCAGGGTCCTTTCAGCAATATCCTGCTGGCATACGCAGTAGTATCTGCATTTTGTGGCTGATTATGTGATGGACCACCCGGGAGGAGCAGACTTGAAGTTTCTACTGGATAAAAAAAAAAAAACTACCATTGCTGATTCTTGCCAGTGGATCAAGCTACTGCTACTGATTTGTGTGAACTGAACTGCTGATATCCTGACAATGAAGTTTGGAATCACTCCAAAGAACTATTTCTAATACCTCAATAATCCCCTTTGCCTTATTAACATTTCCTATCTACTACTTCTAATGGGTAATAGACTAGAGGGGAGGTTAAAGCATTTGAGAACCTTTATTAAAGTAGGTTTTGAAAGATCAAAGCCTACCACAGACATCAACTTATTTATTCAATAAATACTTATTAAGTACTTGTGCACAAAGCAGTAGGCAACTCTAGGAATTGAGGTCCTTTGGGAAGGAACAAACAATACAATAACATAGACATAGCTGCATTTCAAATTTTGTGTGACTTATTGCTACAGTGTCTGAGGGTAACTCTTTACTGGACTCTCTTCAACAATTCATTGAAAGAATGTCAAATGATGGGAATGTGTCTACTAGAATCTTACAGATAAGTGTGGGAAATGGACCTGGGATTAATTAATTAATTAGTTAGTTAATTAATGTCAGTGTGGATTGAGGATGGCAGCAGATGGCTGTCAGCAAGGTGAACACACCAGGCAGAGTCCGTAACCCAGATGAAAATTTAGCCCTGATGAGATTGCTAGCCAGGAACCACAAATAGAATGTGGCAGACCATTTTCTTAACTGTGGTCAGAAATTTTTATAAGCTTGATTTTAACCACCCCTACAGCTAAACTGGCATTTTAATCAATAGACCCATTATTAAAACACTGGTTTCAAATGTTGGTACATATCCACATTATTTGGAGGGCTTGGAAAACAGTTCACTCCCTGAGTTCCTGGTAATGTAGTCTCGGGAAGATCTGAAACTTTGAGTTTCTGGCAATTTTCAGGTGACAGTGACCCTGTTTCTGTTGATCCAAGTGTCATATCTGGTGAATTACAAGTTCAGGACATATTTGAGTTGCTCACATCTTGTCTCTCAGTTTCTCCTTTAATAACTCACTCCTGTTGGCATTCCCCACACCTGTACATATTCAGCTCGAGGGACCCGTGTTTCTCACATCTCTTGGCCGTTCCTGTTTGCCCTCTTGATATACACTCCTTCCATCTATTCAGGTGGCTTATGCTTATTTATCTTTAGTTCCCAAGGGTGAATCTGTTCTTCCTGTGTATCTTCCTCATGTCCCAAACATCATTCCCCAGACTGTGTTTTTAGTAACCATTATGTGCGTATGTCCTGGCTGGTCTGCCTGCCTTTCATCAGAAGCTAACAACCAAGGATGTCATTGTAAGTCTATAGGCACTAATCTCTTCCAGATACTTGGTTCTGCCCAGGAGCCATGCTACACTTATCTCAAGGCCTTTCTCTTGGGTTTTTAATTACTTTTCAAACTATCTTCAGTCTCCTCAAGTCTCTGTCATGCCTCTTCTGTTACAGTTACCAGATGGTTCTGCCTACTCCTTTATAGAGCAAGTAGAAGCCACCAGACAAAGAGCTCTCAGCTTCTCATCACCAAACCTACAAACTTACCAGCATCTGCAGCCCACCCCCTTCCCCCTGACCTCTTGTTCTAACAGAGGTATTCCTCTGATTTCTAAAGCTGTTTAAAGGCAAGCTCTCCATCCATGTTAATGAAAATCTCCCATTCGTCAGCATGTCTTCTTTATGTATCTGGTCCTACTCTCTCATCTCCTCCATCATTTTAAAAACATGTTCAACCCTCCTCTGTACACAGCCCTCTTCCTTAGACACCATGTCACCCTGCAGTCATACTCTTATTTTTGTTTGGCACTACCCAACCAAATAATCTTTTAACCGCATAATTTCTATCTTTTTGTTTCCATATGGGCCACTAAGCACCTTTCTCTGGTTAAATTAATCAATAGACACATTCCAGCTCCTCTTATCCTTACCTAGTTAAACCTTGCTCCATCTTGAACATCTCTCTTCCAATATTTTCTCTGACCACCCAGCCTGGCTTCTCCCCATCTAGCTGTGCTTCTTTTAATAAGGGCATGGTCATCTTCTATTTGAAGTGTATTTTGTGAATCTCACTGATAAGATCTTCTTATTTAAATTCTGCCTAGACAACCTTATCTGCCCATTTCTGTGAGTTCGGTTATTATATATACATCAACCTCCCACCTTCACTGAAGAGTTCTATACCCCTCACTTCTAGATTATGACCATCTCCAAACTTGTTCTCTCTTAAATTGCCCCTTTCAATAGGAAACAGACCCTGGGAACACACACCTGATTCCACACCCTATTTCTATTGTATACCTTAGTAAGCCAATGAACTGTTGTTTATCCCATAGGCCAAGCTATCATTTAATATCTCTCAGACTACAGCATCTACAGCCTACAGTTTCCTTGAGGCATTACTGATCCTCTCCAAAGTCCATTTTAAAAGAATTCTTTTAAAAAATAAAACTAAAACTTTCTTTGGTTTTCCCCCAGTGGCTAGCCACTAGCCTTCACTACTGGGTCAAGTTTTGGTCATGTCTTATCTCCTTGTCTACACTGGCCTTCTTGCAGCTCCTCTCAGACTTTAAGCCCCATGTTCAATGTCTCATCTTTATACCTACCAGTAATGCTGCCCTTATCACTTCTGTGCCTGCTATGCACAGCAAACATCATGGGACCACACTTTGAGAAGCAATGAAGTAAGTGAAGATTTTCTTTATACCTCAACATCTTAACGTGTGTGTGTGTGTGTGTGTGTGTGTGTGTGTGTGTGTGTGTATGTGTGTGTGTACTACATGCATGCAAGTGCCCACAATGGCCAAAGTAGAGCTTCACCACCCGTTTGGAACTGAAGTTTCAAGTTTCAAGTGATGTGATTGTTTGAAACAAACAGGGTCCTCTGCAAGGGCATCTAGTTTCCTTAACTCCAGAGACATTCTTCCAGCCCTACCTTTTCTCCATCTTTAAAAACACCTCAGACCTTTTTTCTGAAATCTGCCCTTTTGTAATAACTAACAGATAAATTGCCTAAAAACAACTTTTTAAAGGAAACAAAGTTAAAGTAGTGAATCAGATTTCTTGCCCCTTGCATTTGTCTCCTCTGTCTTTAACATTGCCTTGCACGGTTGTCATGTGTTTTATCCCTTCAAAGGATAAAAGGATTTGCTTGGAAGAGTGTTACCTAGTGTTGTGGGTTGGATGAGAATGTGCCCCATAGGCTCGTGTATTCCAACAGTTACTTGGTCTCCAGTGGGTGGCGCTATTTAGGGAGGTTATGGAACCTTTGTGTGGGAGAGCCTTGCTGGAGGAGATACATCACTGGGAGAGAGGGAAGTGGACTTTGGGGGGTTTGTAGTCTTATCCTACTTCCTGTTCTCTCTCTGTACTTCTTACATGCAGATGAAATGTGATCTCTTACTTCCTGCTCCTGCTGTTAAGTCTTCTCCACCTCCACCTTGGTGAACTCTCTCCTTCTGGACCCATAAGATAAGATGAGATGAGATGAGATAAGATGAGATGAGATGAGATGAGATGAGATGAGATGAGATGAGCCCTTTCTCCCCTTAGCTGCTTCTGGTCAAGTTATTTTATCTCAGCAATAGTTAAGCAACTTATATAAGTAGCTACGGTTGGGAAACCTTCAGATCCCTTATCCTTACCAACAGTTGACACCACCTTCATATGTCCATTTTCCTTTTAAATTCTCCTGCAATCTGTCTCATGCTCATGTAGGAACTCTCAGGGCAACATTAGATCTAAATCCATCTCTTCCAAAAGAAATGGTTGTAATGTCTCTTCTTTTGTTTATTTCTTCTTTATTGTTGTTTACTATTCATTTGGGATATATAATGAAAAAAAAAAGCCTTTAGGACCTAAAATCAGAGAATGGTTAGAGCCTCCTTAATAGGAAGGTTCCACCCCCACCCCCAAATAATCCCAGCATGGTTTATCTTTCTAGGACCACCTGATAGTACTGAGTTTTATCACCTTCCTGGTGTAGGAAAAGAAGCCTTTTAAAATCCCACTGCAGTGTTTTGAGGCCATATATCCCCCAGGATTAATCACAAATATTTTATAAAGATGAAGTTTCGTTATATCTTTGTTCTTTGTGTCTTGGCTTTTGTTAGCGCATTTTAATTAGGATCTGGTATCTGCAATAAACAGTAAACATAAAGAGCTTTGCAAAAATGTATTAGACTGTTTGTTTTCACACTCTAATGCATATTTGCACAATTTTACCATGAAAAAAGGAAAACATGCTAAGCTCTTGGGCTCTATCCCAAATGTCCTGGAATAGAATCTGAAAATTACTAAAAATGCAACTGAACCTCATCCTATTCCAGCAATTAACCTAAGAAACTGGGTCCATTCTCTGTATGGAAAAAAAACAAAAAACAAAAAACAAAAAACAAACAAACAAACAAAAAATCCTTCCAGGGGAGAAGTCTGTGGAAGGGAATGATTCTCAATAATACATGTCTGATGCTCTCCAAACCTGTCTTCAAACTTGGACTCTTTCCCTCTTGTGCTAAAAGAGCTTAATAAACTAAAATTAAGTCGGGTAACAGTCTTTCAGAGTGTTAAGAAAGTCTCTTCTATAAAATAAAGTCTGGTGGACTGCTAAACACATGCACAAAACAAGAATGTGTGTGTGTGTGTGTGTGTGTGTGTGTGTGTGTGTGTGTAATAAAAAGCTAGAGGTTAATAATCTTCCTGATAAATAGTTTTACTAAAATGAAATGCTCCTACAACAGAGGAGTTATGAAAAGTATGAATGACAACAGACAGTTTGAGTTTCTTCTTACTGCAGTATACCCCACTACAGAAGTAACACAAACATTAAAATCTGTCCTTGTGGCTCTTGAGTGAAATTGTCATGGAGATGACACCTTAATAGTATTTAAATGTGACACAGATCATAGAAGTGTGAGCATTCCAGGAGCTTAAAGGGATTTTCCTTCAGCAGTCTACCCCTTAATATGTTTCTAAATAAAACTCCGGATTAAGTAATTTATTTTGCCTCATGATTTGCTGATGGAATGAAACACAGCAAACTGTATAGATAAAAGGCTCTGTCCTGAGTATCAACTTAATTTTATTAGGAGGTGTCACACAAACATGCCAACATGAACTCTAACAAAAGGAAAAGTGCTAGTTTTAAAGATCCCGAATCTAAGTTACACTTGGTGTTTCTAACCCCTCTTTGCAGGAATAATAGTCCTGCATTTAATTAGTAATGGTTTTGTTAAGATTAAAGTTGTGGAGAAGTTGAAAGGTTAGATCACACAAAGATAAAAATGACTCCAAAGCTCTCAGGGAATCTGAACTGGTAAACTTAGATTCTATTTCCTGCCAACTGTTTGCAGGAGGATTAAAAGATGTACAGGAATTATTAGTTTTAGATAAAAGCCAGCATTTTATGAAGCAATTAATTTTTCATTAGTTTCACATAATTTTGGCAAAAATAGTTTTGTTCCAATAAAACTATTACATTCTAGGAGGTTATTCTAAAATACAGTCATTAACTTCACATTAATTTAACCAGATTAATAATAAGCTAAACTACATGTAGGAAAGCAGTAATGGTTCTTTACGGAATATATTAGAATTAAAAGGAAAAACTTAAAATGAAAAATAATCTTAAAAAACAGGTCATAAAACTTTCAAGTTCCTCAGTATGGTTATGCATTTATTTAAAAGACATTTTGCTATGTTTCCTAGCCATATAAAATTAATAGTATAAAGTCCACAGTTAGTTTTTGCACAGGATTATCTTAGAAGTAACAGACATCATTATTTTTATTAAAATATGTTTTACATTAAATAAATAAAATATACCTATAACTCCAAAATAAACTTACAGTCATTAAAACTTCACTCCCAGGATCACAACCTCTCCTCAATGCCAGAGTGTCCCAAGGATTCCATTCACCCAGAATAACAGAATCCTCAATATTCTTTCATTACCAAAATAAGAAGGAACCCTTGCTAAGTCTAGATGAAGGGCCCCAAAGTCCTGGCTGTAGAATGTTTCTAAGTAGCCCCATAGATCATTCTCACCTCATCACTACCAACTGACTCCAGTCTAGAACCACCTCTCTCTTGCTCACCTATTTGTACCATACCTACCAATTCCCTCAAATTCCATTTGTAACCTCATCCCTCTACCCCGTGGACTGGAAGGCCTAGTTGAAAATGTCCAATCACGTGGAATAGAGCCTAGTTCCTCAGCTTCGTGTTCAAATCATGGCTTCCACTTCTCCCCTGAGTGACATTTTCCTTTGCGGTTTGTTTTGCTCAGCCCTTCGGCTCTCCTGTATCCATGTTCATGTGCCAGGCAGCAATGATGGCGGCCTTTTACTTCACTGTTGCTTTGACCTGGCATTTTGCTTCAATGAGTTCTTGATTAAAAACTTTTATGCGGTCTTCAGGTTTGTTCCGAATCTGTACTTCTCTTTGCTATTTGGACAGATCATACATTTTTCTCCTTTATAAAGTTTCTCAATCCCTCCTGGAATATTACACTGCTTTCTCTTCTGCCTGGCTCAGTATGAGCCAGAATCGTCTAAAGAACCCTGTCTCAACTGAGAGGTACATTTGTCAGATTTGTGCCAGTCTCGTGTGGGCTCAGATACAAACAAAAACAAAAACAAAAAAACATAGTATAAATATGTTTTCTAATGTCCACATGGATTCATACTATCACCTCCAAAACCTAGTGGTTATTTAGGTTAGTAATGGTCTTATTCAGATCATATTGGTGGCACGCGAAGGCTTTAGCAAATGTATCCCACATGGGCTCCAACAAGGACATGGTAGAACTTATAATGAAGAGGCTCAGGACATTAAACTACTTGCTCATTCATCATCTCTGCATTAAAAGTTTCTACATAGGAAGTTGTAGGGGTGGTTCTAATGCTCTGAAAGGGAATGAACGCAGAATGTCCTGTTCCCCAATTGGTTCTTGGTGGATCAATAAAAATGCTGGCGTCCAATGGCTGGGTGGAAGAGGCGGAACTTCCAGGTTCCCGTAGGCCGGCTAGCAGAAGCAGGAGGAGGGAAGAGGGTTGCTTCGGAGGGAGAGAAGGCCACCAGCCATGTCAGATCTCAGGTAGAGTGGCCATTGTTTGCTTCCCTGACTGGGCCTGGGATAACAGGGGGGAGATATGAATTGCAGCTAAGCTGAGGGCAGATTTAGGATGCCGAGCAAAGTGAAAAATAACCGGACAACAACTAAATTGAGGGCAGATTCAGGAGGCTTAGAAGTATCTGGCCATTGAGCTAAAAAGCATATTAAAAATGTGTGTGTGTGTGTGTGTGTGTGTGTGTGTGTGTCTTTCATCCGTGGATCTAAGGGAACTAGGGTGGGAGCTGCCTGGAGCTTGAAGCACAGTAGTAAAAACTACAAGCTACAGGAAGTGTGCTAGACAATGGAAAGAGATAAATGAATACAATAATTGCCACCATTTTATTCATTTCCAAATTCTTAGTTCCATATTACAATCAGTTTGTTCATAATATATGTATTAGGGGTACACATGAACACATTTTTTTTTAACTTTGTGTTCAGTGTCTTTAAGTTTGCTTTAAAAAGAATAGTTGATCATTGTCTGTATAGAAAACCCAAGAGACACAATGGAAAACAATGAAAACTAATAATAGAATTCAATTAAGTGGGAGATTACTGGAAAGAGGGACAAAATTCAATTAATTTCCTACATACAAACAATAATCAAGTAGAAATTATCCCCATTCATATTACCAACAGAAAGGACAAAATAGCTAAAAATAAATCTAATAAGAAATATGTATAAAGAAAACTCAAATTTTTTGAGGTACATAAAAGAAGTCTTGAGTAATTTGAATGGAACACAATGCACTAGTATCAGGAAACTCACTATCGGGTGTCACAGGTCATTAGATGATTTACAAATATTATGTGATACCAATTTAAACCCTCTAAATGTTTTTAAGAATGAAAACATAGCATGCTCATGTGAAAGAAAAGAAGCAAATACTCAAAAGAGAATAGAAAAAAATAATTGTGTTAGTTATCTACAGCTATGTAACAAATTACCCCCAAATTTAGCAGCTGAAAACAGCAAATGCTAACTATTCCAGTGTCTGAATCAGTAATGTAAATTTGGGTTAACTTGACAGTTCTAGGTCAGATTCTTTCAGAAAGATGTAATCAAAGGATCAGCTTGGGGCTCTGCTTTCATCCAGAGGTCAACTGGGTGTGATCTACTTTCAAGTTCATCTGTTCTTGGTTCCATCCCCCCAAGCCTGTGAGACTAAGGCTGACTCATTGGCTCCTGTCAGGGTTAGCAGTTGCTGCTGTGTGGACCTTCCCACAGAGCAGCTCACAAGTCAGCTCAGCTGGTTTCTCTCGAAGTGCTTGAGGGAACAAGAATTAACACCCAAGAGGGGCCACACTGTGCTTACAGTCTACTCACAGAAGTGACAGCATTAGCTTTACCATATCCAGGCCGCATGTTAAGTGAAGAAATTGCACATGGGCATGAATCCCAAGAGGAAGTGATCCTAAGAGGCTGTCTCAGAGATTATCTACCTCAAAAATGAAGGGAGGGACCTGGAGAGATGGTTTGATGGTTAAGTGTACTTCCTGTCCTTGAAGAAGACCGTGGTTCAATTCCCAGCACCCACATGGTGTCTCAACACATCAACCATAACTCTAGATTGAGGGGACATTTTCTGACTTCCATGGGGACCAGGCCCATACATGGTACACATACATACACATAAGCAAAACACTCATACTGATAAAATAAATAAGTCTAAAAATAAAATACAATAAGAGAATTGTATTAGAACATACCATAAGGTTAAAGTAATTCAACCAGCATGTGTCTAGCGGCAGCACAGAGAATCCAAGACAAGTAAGATTACATGTAAGTAACTAACACGTGAAAGAGTGATCCTCAAGTCAAATTGAAAAGAAACTAAATAATGCCGAGAACATTGGCTGTCTATTTGGAAGAAAAAAAACATTGGATTTAAGCATAGACATTATTTATTTTTATTTTAATCATGTATATGCATGTATACCTGCATATAGGTGTGTTTACATGAGAGGACAGATGGTTAGATCCCTGGGAACTAAAGTGACAGTCCACCATGAGCCACCTATCCTTCTTGATCTCTTTCAAATTCCTGACCTCTGATTTTATTAATTGTTGTTACATCCTTATACATATATGTATACGCCTATAAATACCCATAAATATAACCTGCTCGGTCTGTACACTGATATTTGTATGTGTGTTTTCAGGGCTGACCATTTGCTATTGGATAATCACTGAGTGTATTCTTCCCTGGAGAAGACTGTTTCTTCTACTTTCAGTATCTTTAGCTGCCTGTAGTTCTTTGTGTAGAGTTGAATGCCCATGAATTTTTCCTTGTCCACGTTGGCATGGCTATTGTTGGACTTGTTCATGTTGGTGAGACTTCATGTGCGTAGCTTCTGATACTCCTAAGATACACACTCTCACAGCAAACTCCCTGATCCTCTGGCTCTTACATCCATCCCTTCCACCTCCTATTCCACAATGGTTCCTGAGCATTAGGTACTGAAGTTGTTTTGGGCTCCTCAAATCTGCATATTGATTGGTTATGGTTTTCTGTAGTGGACTCTCTCTATTGCAAAGTGAAGTTCACTTGATGAGGGGTGAAGCCTACCCTTATGTTGCAGTAAATCTCCTCCCAAATATGCCCTGGCAATGAAAACACGACTCAATTAAAATGAATACATGCTGTGCTCCTAGACAGGGCAGATCTACTATTATACTACCATCATCCACATCTATGAGACCACTTATAACTTGCGGATTCTTCAGGTCATGTGCTTCTGCTCCAACCTTCTTCCTCCTCCTCCTCCTCCTCCTCCTCCTCTTCGTCCTCTCCCTCTTCCATTTTCTCTTTCTTCCCTCTCCCACATTCCGTCCCACCTTTTATCTGCCCAATTGTCAGCTCTCCTTTATTTTACAAATGAAGGTGGGAAACAGGTTTACAGGAAATCACCTGAGTGCTGACTCATTCCTTGTTCTCAACCACACACAGGAGAACAGAATTAACATGAAATATAATTAGCCCCAGTGCTATCCACAACACCCTTCTCTTTGGCTATAAAGACAACTATTTAGACTTTTTTATTTTTATTTTTATGTGCATTGCTGTTTTGCCTTTATGCATGTATGTGTGAGGTGTCAGATCCCCTGGAACTGGAGTTACACATGGTTGTAAACTGCAATATGAGTTCTGGGAACTGAACCTGGATCCTCTGAAAAAGCATACAGTGCTTTTAATCACTGAGCTATCTCTCCAGCCTGTCCACTTCCTAGAACTATTTAGAATGTAGTTAAGAATTAATGCTGTTTTGATAAATTGGTAAAGTAGGTTTTCCTCCAAGATCCATGACTTCACTAGACTTGGATAATTGGCTAGGTTTCCAGTAGTAGGCATGGTTTCCCCCTTGTTGAACAGACCTTAAGTCCAACTAGAGAGATTTAATGATTGCCAAGATATTCATGTGACTACTGCACCCTCAGGCTGATCTTGGTAGTTCATAGGTGCCATAGCTGTGTAGGGCTGTTGGACGTTTTGGAAGCTTGCATGGTGCCTCTGAGAAGAGGCATTCAGCTCAGTTCTGATTTAGGGGCCTCTATGTCCTGTGTCTGAAGTACACAGTGTTGTCAGTAATAGAGAATTACCTTGCACCTCTCAAAGGTAACCAAGGGACATAGTAATAGTTTAAGCAACTTTAACCCAAAACTCAAAGGAATATACATATTTTAGGTTTTTTTTATAGGTAGATATTAAATAGTATGATTCCTTATTTAGACGTCCACATTGTTTTTTAGACATGCCCACTACTACTTTACCCTCCCATATCTAGGTCCCTCTTGCATCCCTAATTAGAGCCACTCTCCTTGTTCTTGTTTTCGAATTTCCCCTGACAGATCAATTATGTCTCGCTGTTCCCCTTCCTCATCCCCCCAACCCAGTAATGCCCCCTCCCCACTTTTTTTTAACTTTTCTTGTTTCTGCAGTTAATCCAGGATATGTAATCATATCTGAGGATTCTCTAATGAGAGAGAACATTTGATGTTCGTCTTTCTGGGTCTGGATTACCTCACTTAATATAATCTTTTCTATTTTATCTCTATACCTGCAAAGTTCATTTTTTTCTTTACAGCTGAATAGTATTCTACAGTATATATGAATGTACATTTTCACCATCCATTTCTCTATTGGACATTCAGGTTGTTTCCATTTCCTAGATGTTGTGAGTAGAGCAGAGGTGTACTGGCAAAACATCTGTGGATCGGATGCTGAGTCCTCTGGACAGATGCCAAGGAGTGCTAAAAGCTGGGTCATAGGGTAGATTTATTTTTAGCTTTTTGAGAATTCTCCACACTGAAAACCATGGTGGCTGCACCAGTGTACACTCCTACTAACAGAGAACGAGTTCCCTTTTGCCAGACCCACTCCAACCTCCTTTGCAGCTTGTTTTGTTTATCTTTGCATTACCCAGACAGTTTTTTTTAAAAAAAAAAAAAAAAAGAAGACAAACTGTGTCTGCATCAAGCAACACTGATACTTTTATCTGTCAGTGGCTCAATTCAGGGGAATTTTTCCTTATTTTCACGTTGTCTATTTCTACTTTAAAAGTAGTGTCAAATCATGTATCTTATTTCTTAGTGACCTCGGAGTAGGTCCTCCTTTGTTCCTCCAATAAATGAATAGATGGCAGCTGAGTGTTATCACCTGTTATCACCAGGTGGTGGTCATTAATCCTCTCGGCCTGGTGCACTGTCTGGAATTTGTATGCTATAGACAGGAGTCTGTATGTGGATCTATAATAGTGCTTCAATAGTGTTTTCATTTTAAGCCAAACAAAAAAAATGTCCAGTAGTACCTCTAACATGGAGATGCGATCACATCTAGGCAAGTGATCAATATATGCATGAATATGAGCTTGTCCTATATACCTAAAAAGCTCATGGAAACATGTACCGATCTAATCCATCATTACTCAAAACTGCACCTATGTCATTTGCTTCTGTCACTTTACAGGTGGATAAGCTCTCTGCACCCATCTCACGGATCTTCTCCCACCGACTTCTGCATCACCCGTGTTGTATGACAAAACTTTTCCCAGGAAGACACAACACACACACCTACTCAGCCCAGAGAGACCAAGTACAGATACATCCGGAGTCCTACTTGGTGAAAGAATGCGTCTCATTGGGGTTACTTAACAGGCATGTGGGTGAGGGGTTAGATACAGGATCAAAACTGACTCAAAGACAGCTGTGTTGCAGGATATATTTAAAAAGCAATTCCACGCTAGGCCGGCTGGCCCCGGTGGGCTGGCCAGCCAGGCACTGGCAGTCATGGCCGGCCTGTTGTCATCTTGTGGAGACTCTCTGACTCAGAGCTCTGGAATCTCTCCACCCAGCTTGCTAAGTTCCCTCTTCAGGTCATTGCCATGCAAGCCCCACACTTCCAATTTCCCGTGGCTGCCTGGGGTGACTCACCATTGTACCTTTTCTCTCTGGAACCCAGTTGAGCTGCTGCGTGAAGGAAAACACCACACAAACTTAGTTAAGAATCGATGGTAACTCAATCACTGGGCACAACAATTAACATCTTAACTATCACACCAAAGCCCTTCATAGTCATACAACACTCGACTCTGTCCTCCAACTCTCAGGCTCTTACTACCCCCTCTTCCACAGTGATCTTTGAGCATTAGAGGGCATGACGAGACTATGGTGGTTTGAATAAAAACGGTCCCTATTGGCTTCTAAGGAGGAAGTGTGTTCACTGGAGGGTGAGCTTTAGGTTTGAGAAGCACAAGCCAGGCCCAGCGGTTCCTTTTCTCTTCCTAATGCCTGCCAATCAGGATGGAGACCTCTCAGCTACTCTCTAGCACCATGTCCACCTGTGTGCCGCCATGCTTCTTACCATGACAATAATAGACTAAATCTCTGAACTGTAAACCAGCCTCAATGAAAGGTTTGCCTCTGTAAGAGTTGGCATGGCCATGGTGTTTCGTCACTGCAACAGTAACTTGAGACAATGACTATAGATGTCCATTTATGTCTAGGAATTAGGCCACTGTGCCATAGCCTCAGCTAGTTGTTCGCAGGAGCATCAGTCAACATCAGCCTCTTCATCAACAGTGGTTATGAGTTGAGGCTAACAGTAAGGATCTACGGATGCAAGCGCACATGTTTAGAAGGCAGTTTGACAGACATATCACATCTATTCGGTAAAACCATAAACATTGTTTTCCACTGCCATAGGCTTTTGTCTTAATTTACAGTACTATATGTAAACTCATTCTTGTGAAGCAGGCCTTAAAGTCAGTTGGAAAGCTGCTGGTCTTACCCAAAATAGCCACACCTCTATTGAACAAGCAGACACATCATGCCTAGTGTGCCGGAGTTACAGATGACAGTGTCCATCTCTGTCCTGGCTAGTCTTATATCAACTTGACACAAGCTAGAGCTACCTGAAACGAGAGAACCTCAATTGAGAAAATACCTCCATAAGATCCAGCTCTATGGCATTCTTTTAATTAGTGATTGATGGGGGAGGGCCCAGACCATTAGTGGGTGGTGCCATCCCTGAGCTGGCAGTCCTGGGCTCTGTAAGAAAGCAAGCCGAGAAAGCTATGGGGACCAAACTATAGCCTCTCTCCATGGCCTTTATTTACATCAGCTCCTGCCTTCAGGTTCTAGCCCTGACTTCCTTCAGTGGTGGACTACAATGTAGAGGTACAAGCCAAATAAACCCTTTCCTTCTCAATTTGCTTTTTTGTTCTGGTGTTTCGTTAAAGAAATAGTTACCCAACTAATACAATATGCGAGCAGGAATGTTGGTGACAGATCTGCAGCAGCCCTCGTGGTCCCTTCTGGCACTATGAAAGCCAGCCAGCAGGGTGGGAGTTTCCAGTTTATTCGCAGCTTTTATATGTCCTGCCATCAAAGCATGTAAAGTCTTCAGCAACAGGCTCTTACCATCGAGTTCTGGCACACAACCAACAACAGTAGTAATAGCTTCTGTGGTTTGTGGGGGCTTCCAGAGCTTCTATAGCCAACAGTTCACAGAGAGGTAGCTGACTCCTGGCACTGGGGTTTTTATTCAGTGACTTTATGGCCTTTGGGGGTGTCCTTTTTAACCCATTGTAGGGTACATTTTGGAATTAACCTTTTTAGCTGTTGTTTTAATAACCCATTTTTCTTTTAAAATTAACCCAGCCCCGATAGCACTATAAGGTAGGTGGAAGTTCCGCTCTACCCAGTTGTCTCTCCAATGGCTTCCCAAATCTACACAGCATTCAGTGATGAACATTATGTCATCTGTATATCAAAAACTTTTCCAGAGGATCAGCAGTTCAAGGTGACAACCCAATCCGCTATCCCATAACAAAGCTCACCCTGGCAAAGCATTCTGAAATGTTTGTTGTCATCTGTTCTCTGCAAGTGTCAGGTGATTCCAGAAGTTCACAACCAAAGCCAAACATAAGCAAGGTCTGAAACAGCATGGAAAGATTCCATCCATTGGTACCAATTCCTTCCTCTACAGATCAATGCTGGGTACCAAGCATGGGTAGAATGTGCTAACTTAATTAGCTCATTGCAATCCTTAGTCATTCTCCCTGAACCATAAGATTCCCAAATTCTCCTCCACAGAGTCTCCCTACATTTCTCCACACTTGATAAACTCGGTGGGCCTGTATTTGATCTGCTAAGGCCGACTCAGGGCCAACTGTGAATGTGGCGCTGCCTTTCCAGGTGCAGCTTCTAGCTTCCTGTATCAGAGTGGCTCTGGGGCAGGCCTATGGCCTCCCCATTCACCATACCTGGCTGTTAGGGGAGTTTCTGACCCCATAACCTTTTGCCGGAGGGAAATGTACCCTCTTTAGTCTGGTGAGGAGGGGATAATTTCTTATCTCCTGGGACAGGCTTGATCATCTTCACCTGCATTATTTTATCATGGATGTCTTCTATGAACTGCTCCTCTGGAACAGTGATGTGTATCGTGTGCCACTATCTATTGGAAGTATGTGATCTGCTTTTTCATTTTGATTTTACAGAGAGTCGTAGTTAAGATTGTACGTGAATCTCCGAAGAGACTTTGAACTTTAGACATTTAAACCCTGTTGAGATTATTATAAACTATGGGGACTTTTGAAGTTGGACTAAATGCATTTTGCATTATGATATAACAATAAGCCTGTGGGAGCCAACGAGTGAAATGTGGTAGCTTGAATGAAAGTGGGCCCATAGACTCAGAGGGAGTGGCACTGTTGGGAGGTGTGGCCTTGTTAGAGTAGGTGTGGCCTTGTTAGAGGAGGTGTGGCCTTGTTAGAGTTGGTGTGGCATAGTTGGAGGAAGTATGTCACTAGATTCAGGCTTTGAGTTCTCAGATACTCAAGTCTGACAAGAATGTCACATTCTCTTCCTATTGCCTGCCAATCCAAATATAGAAATCTGTGTGGGGCAGTGGATGGTGCCGCCAGACAGAAAACTTGATAAGGTTAAGCAGATTCAGGAACCCGGCAGTTCTCATAATTGAGAACGGTAGGTGTTTAAATTACTCCCAACTAGGTTCCTGTCCTGGAACACATTAACATGACACCCCATTACGAGGACAATGACAATCATTCATGCAGGGACAGCACCTGAAGTCCTTGCACATGTAGATGAAGCATCCCAAACATCTCAAACCAAGCCAATAGAAAGCAACTGCCTCTAGATTCCAACATACCCCTAAAAGTTCATTAGGTCCTATCCACAAAGAATAAGTTGCATGAGTTATTTCACCAAAGACCAGCTGAGAGTGTCTGTCTTGTTGAGCCGTAACACTCCAAGGAAGAGTTTTCTCTCCTGAAGCTTTCATTGCTGGACCTCGACCCAGCTCTACTAGCTGGAAGCACAAGCCTGACCACAGCCACTTTCTGCTCGGTGATCCCAACCTTGGCCCCTAACTGCATCACTCTGACTGCCACCAATTCCAGAGCAGCAGCAGCTGCTGGGTAGAACTAGCATCTTGCTTTGCTCTAACTTCCCCTCAGAGAGCTAGCTGTAGCTCTGAACCTGGTGTAATGCAGACACAGACCAGCAGTTCTGGGCTCCATCTCTGACACCATGTCTGCCTGCATTCCACCATGATCCCTACCATGACAATAACAGACTAAACCTCTGAAAATGTAAGCCAGCTCCAGTTAAGTGTTTTCCTTAATGAGAGTTGCTGTGGTCATGGTGTCTCTTCATGGAATGTAATATTGAAATAACTCCTAAGGACATTCTGCTATGCTTGTAGATCAGTGTCTTGCTCAGCCTTCATCAGAAAACCTTCCTCATACAGCAGATGGGAAAAAATGCAGAGATCCACGTCCAGACAATGTGCAGTGTAGGCTTAGATTTTTCAAAACGTCCTTCAATAAGGGTTCTCAAACACTTCCATTCCCTTTCTAGCCCACTATCTAAAAACAGGGAGAATAGATGGCATGTAGGACAGAAGTAGTTCTTTGGGGTGAGTCTTGTCTCCCTGTTCTGACTTGTTTGTTTTTGTCTTATTTTATTTTATTATCATTCCTTAAATGTCTGTTTCCCTTCCCCCCAAGGAGAGATAGAAAGGCTATGGATCCAAATAGGAGGGGAGATAGGTAGGAACTGGGAAGGGGTGGAGGAGGGGAAACATAATTAGAATATATTGTTTGAAAAAAATCTATTTTCAATAAAAGAAGTAACAGAGACAGTAAGAATTTTAATTTTTAGAGTGTGTATACATGCTATGTGTGTGAGACAGAGATGGAGAGAGAGAGAGAGAGAGAGAGAGAGAGAGAGAGAGAGAGAGAGAGAGAACGAACACATGTGGAGGTCAGGAGACAATTTGCAATAGTGGGCCTATCATGTGAGTCTCAGGGATTGAACCCAGGTGGTCAGATTCGAAGGCAAGTACCTGAAAATTTAATTTTGAGCATAAAAAATCTCTAGACTGTGTACACAAGCCTATAATTAGCAGTTAATTATTCAAATTGAAAGTTAGCCAGAGACAAATAGACAATCCATTTATTTTTCTATGTTCTAATGGATTAATGTTTTTAATTAAATTAGCCAAATTCTGGCAAATTTTCCATCAAGAAAAACAGAATCCAAGAAAACAGGTAGCCAGTTTTTATACTGAAGTACAACTCATATTAGTGCCAATATGTTTAAAGTCAAAATCAACTATATAAATGTGTAAAAACAAAGAAATATATTTTGGAAGACAACAGCCAACCTAAAATATTATTCACTTTTCAAAAATAGAGCATTCCTACATTTAAAAATCAAGAAATAATTTATAGTACAGTGGATTAACTCAAAAAAAATTGCTATGGTGTAGATCCTGGCAATCCTCAAAGGTCCCTGTGTTAAATGCTTTGTGGCCTAACACTATTGAGAAGTGGCAGAACCTTTAAGAGCTGGGGCAAAGCTGCTGGGTAGCTACCTGGGCAGATAAGATGCAAGCATGAACCTAGGTTTGAATCCTCAGCATCTACACATAAAGCTGACTGTGGCCTTCTGTAGCTGAAACCCAAGCAATGGGGAGCAGAGACAAGTGAATCCTACTCAGCTAGTCTAGTAGTAAGTAACCTTCAGCTTCAGTAAGAGACCTAGTGTCAAGGGAATAAGGCAAAGAATGGTAAAGAGGATACAATGTCCACCTCTGGCCTCTACCTGTGTGCATACATGCATGTAACACACACACACACGCACACACACACACACACACACACAAGAGGTGAGGTGGTTTAGTGGAAGATTTGAGCATTGAGGGTCTGCCCTCAGAAGAGATACTGGAATTCTGTCTCTTTCATTTCTTCCTCTGCTTCTTGGCTTCCCAGCATATAGTTTCACCATGTCACAACCCCAAAAGCAGCGACGCCAACAAGCCATGAACAAAAAACCCCAAACCATGAACCAAAGAAGTCTTTGTGTATTTTTCAATGTGATTATCATCAGTTGTTATATATAATATAGAGAGATATCAGCAAAACATCATTACTGTATTTTACTACAGTAATAAAAATCTATCACAAAAATTCTGCTTTAGCTTGGTAAACCACTTTCATTGTCTTTACTATCTTAAGTAATATAATCAAATAAACTCCTTTACTTGTATATGGTGACACATATCAAATCAAAGCAATACACATTTGCATACTTTAGAAATTATCTGTTTACCTCATTCAGAAGACCTTTATGGGTGACTTGCTAATATTTCCTACATTCTTATTTGGAATGATTGTATTGGCTAAATGGCATTTATCATTGTAGAACATGAACTATTCCATCCTTTAGCACTATCAATTCCCAGTGAGAACTAACTCCTTTGATGGTACTAAATAAATAATAAGAATAAAGTTATAACATTCAATATCTGATTCAGCACTAGCTTAATGAGTTTTAAGGTAATGTTAAGTGCTTGGAAATCTTTAGAGAGTAGAAAAAGCAATATGCTCTACCACCCACTTCAAGAATAATATTATTCTATTAGAAATTAATATTATAATTGTAATTTTCATTTCAGTATTTGCACTTTAATTCTCTTGCTTTTCTTACCTGTATTTGATGAGTGCTTGAGGATTTCAGGAAATACAAAAGTAAGAACTTTGAGGGGTACAGAAAGTTTGGGAGTGGTTTTTTCCTGTCACTGCTATTCAATTCTGGCTGGCTGAATTATGCTGAATTATGTTTAATAGTAGATGAATAAGGCCTACATTAAGTATGGAAAATAAGCTCTCCATCATATAACTAAGTTTCTTGCTCAATCTCTCTTTTCACAGCCAGTGGATCTGGACCTGCCTGAGCCTCAGCCTTTTTATTTCTCAGATGAGACCATCTCTAACTGCAGTTTTCTCTGGACAATGAAAGCACAGTAGACTGAATGGAGAAAGATTTGTGCTTAAAGATGTACAATGAGGATTTCTTATGCTTCAGTTAGGAGTGTTACCTTAAAAATCCACCTCTGAACCCCAAATCTACCATAATGTGCAACTCATACATCTACAAACCTAAGTTCCCTAGCAAAGAAAACCATCACCTTTAAATATCAGTTAACCTTGGCTAATGAGATTTAGTCACAGTGCTTTTGAAAGTATTACTTGTTCTGAGTTCACATTTAATGAGAAAAAAATGATTTTTTAAAAATAAATGACCACAAGAATCTGTAAGTTATAGCTAGGTTCTGGAAAGCTAAGCTGTACAGAAAGGCAGTCTTGAGACAAGCTTCAGCAGTGACTTAGTCCAGCAGCCGATCTCCTGCCCACTGTCATTTAGAATGTATTTTACAAAACTCATCTTGGAGATTGTATTCAAATTCATTCTGCTGTCTTTCTCGGTGGGTCCTACTCCCCTGAGATGAAAACATTGAGGACTATTTCTTGCATACTTTGGAACTACACAAAGCTTAGCCTCCCCTGGGGCAGGAACACACTTCCTCTTTGCTAAGGCTGATATGTAATTTATCATGCTTTCTCTTACCAGCCTGCCAAAAAAGCTTAGACCCAAGGTTGAAACTCCATCACAGCAGCCATGAGGATAATTACAGTTAGCATATTTTCCTCATTCCTCTTTTTACATCCTGCTTTTCTATTTTATTAACCTTGTTGCTAAGTCATTTTTTATACCTCATTGCAAATTCTTCTAGAAAGAGGTGAAATACAAAGAAATACAACTGTGAAATGAACAGAGCCTATAAAAAAATTACAGCCTGTTTCTGAAGAACAGCATCTTTCACATCAGCACAGGATATTAACATCAGACATGAACTTATTTGGAAGTGAACAGCATGATATCAGCAAAATTTAGACAAGTAGTAATTTGTTTATTAGATGCTTCATCAAGTGTCTCAATGCATTTTGCTCTATTAATCTCTTAGGAAAATTTGAGGCCTCTCTGAACACTTGGCATACTCAATTATATTAAATATTTTGTAAAAATATATGCTAATAATTTTTAGGTGAGCATCCATCTTCCAAGTGGAACTGAAATTTTTTAGAAGCAGACCCTCTCTATCACTTAGGAGGATGTTGACTGCTACAACAAGCCAAAAATGTATGGATACTCAGTACAAGTAAGGTTGAGTTGTAGTGGTCCTGAGTCTGAAGGAATTGACCCTAGTTAGCAGGCACATCTCCAGGAATGTGCCAGGTAACCAAGCTCTTCCATAGCCTACTTCCCCACCCCAGGTCCTGTAACTCCCAGAAAGGAAAAGGAACTACAGCACTGGCTAAAAGCCCTTGCTTATCCCATTACTGGGGCCTCCGGAATAGCCTCCTCCAGATGCAAAGCCAGGGCTGGGTGAGAAAGCCAGGAAGTCAGATGTTGAGGAAGTGGCTCATGACTAGAGGGGTGCTTTCCAGCAATGCCTGCACATAAGTCCTGAAAGGCATGTCTTTTCTAGTACCATGCTTTCTCCTAGCTACAAGCAATTTCATGCTTCCCATCAACTCCAAATCTGTCATCTTCTCAAGACAAACACTGAGTGGTCATTTGACAGCTTAAATTGTCCCACGTCAGAGGAAGGGTGTTGGTTATAATTTAAAAAAAAACAAAACAAACAAACAAAAAAATAAACAAAAGTCAGCAAGATCACAAACTGACATTCTCCTGCCAGATAACCCAGATATCTCATCTCTAGCTCACTCTCATTTATTCATAAGTGAAGACATTTTGCTTCATATGTTACAAAACATAGTGCAAAGCATTTATCCAAAAACATGTGCATGCCTCTAAAGGTCTTTATTCTTAAGGTTTGTTTGACTTATTTTTATGTCTTGTTTTGCTTGTGAGTACGTCTGTGTGAACGTGTGTATGCCTGATGCCCGTGGAGGCCAGCAGAGGGTGTTTGATACCCTGCGACCAGAGTTTCAAACAGTTGTGAGCTGAGTTCCCAGTGTTGGGAACTGAATCCAGCTTCTCTGGAAGAGCAATCAGTGTGCATCAGTCAAAGTGTTTAATCTCTGAGCTGTGTCTCCGGTCACTTGAAAGACCTTCCTCAGTAATAAAATTAGAAATCAGAAAATTGCCCATTTGAAGACACAAATCCTGATATTTATTTACAAAATGAAGCTAGAAGCTGGGTTCCAGGTCTACTTCAGCCAATAGACTGCTTTAGCTTTAGACAATTCAGATGACTGCTGTGACACTGAGACTCTCCATGAGGGAAAAAAAAAATGAAGGGCTGGGGAATGTAGCTCAGTTGGTAGAGTGCCTGATTAGCATGCACGCATGCAAGCCTAATACTCAGGAGGTGGACGGAAGAGGTTCAGAAGTTCAAGGTTACACCAAGTATGAGAGCAGCCTGGAGTAGTATAAAGTTGGCTCAGTATTTGAAAGCATTTTTTACTCTTGCAGAGGACTTGGGTACAGTGTTCAGCATTCACATGGTAGTTCAGTTCCAAAAGATCTAATGTTCTCTTCTGACCTCTGCAGGCGCACCAAGCACTTACATGGTACACATACATACATACATACATACATACATACATACATACAGGAGTCAAAAACACTCATACAAAAATACTAAAATAAATAAATCTTAAATTTTTGAAAAGAAGTCAGAGAGATTGGACCACATGGTTACTGATAACCATTGAGTAAGGTACAATGGGGGAACTCAGTAATTGGACTAGCAATATAAAGTGAATTAAAATTGAACATACTTTGAATTTAATGAATTATATTCTGGCATCAACAATATACCAAGTTACTGCAATAAACACAACCATTGATAGAATTTTGAGCAAGTAATGGGTTGTTAAATGCAAATGAAGGAGATCCTTTCCATGTATCAACCAAATGCCTCATTTACTGCTGTCGAATAAGTAATGGGTTTGAATGGGCCTTTATCTTTTTAGAACCATGACACTGCATTTAATCAAGCCAACAATACTTCCACATTGGGCTTCATAACCTGATTATCTGAAAGGAGAGCATGCAGGCATAAGTCAAATGCCAGTGACAAGGTAAACATTAGTCCTCACTCCCTGGTCATTCTCTGGTCAGTCTAAATGCCATTTATTAACCAGCTGATGCCTTAGCTAACCGAATCACATACCCCGGTGGAGCCTTTCTTTTAGGGACTCCAGGAAGTTGCTACAGAAAGAGCCCCCTAGCAGCACTGCCCCCCCCCACACACACAATTTGGCATTTCCAGTCACTTCTCCAGCATCTCTCAGAGCTTCACCAGAGTGCAGTATTCACTAAGTCTTTACTGTGAGCAGTTCCCCAAAGGACCTACCCAATAACACACTTGCAAGTTGTCAGCTGAAGAGCTAATGATCTGGGTTTGGCTGAAATTCATTCCCACAACTTACTGGAGAAGTTCAGTACGGTTCCCAAAGTGAGCAGGAAACAAGAGAAAGAGAGAACTCAATGTGACCCAGAAAGATGGGGCGAGGGGGGGCTCAGAAGGTTTTAGAGGGAAAATGACAAGTGAGCAGAGACCTAAGAGACAAGAAAAGAAACAGGCAGGAAGCTTTGCACAGGGCTGAAGAAACAAGCCAGGATCAGACCATAGAACATACAGAACAGAAACCCAAGAGGTTGGACTTTATCACACACGAGTGGTTGAGAGTCCCTGGAGAATTTTTAAGCATTAGAGGAACACAATAACTATTTCATTTCGCTAAGATTGTCATTCAGCAATATTGTGGAAGGTAGATGAGTTATAGGCCTTATGGAAAGCATCAGTCAGTAGAGTAGTGGAGAACTGTGGGTATTACTATAATCTCAGCCCACCACACACTACAAGTCTTCAACCACCTAAATAAATACTCTGTCCCTCCATCTCAACCTTTGGGAAGGTCCACAAGTGTCAAGAATTTTTACAAATATTAGCTTCCTCTAGGGATCACTACTTTCCAGTAATGCATGTTCTCTAGACCTTTTAGGTAACACGTAGCTGTGTTGTTGTTGTGTTGTTTTGACCACATGTATGTGAATCTACAATAAAGGTGATGATATTGTGAACATTGCAGGAATGGATAGTATTCAAAAGGAAACCCTGTAAATGTTTCCATGGCAATGCTGGAAGAGCCTAAGGCGGCACCCAGCATGCTGCTGTCCCTGTTGTAAACAAGTAAGTTAAGGGCAAAACCTTTTCCAAGAGAACGAATATGTATACTAACCATATTAAGCACTCTAAAAGCCAAGAGAGCTTTCTGGAATTCATGAAAGAGACAATCAGAAAAAGCCAAGTCAAAGCGAAAGGTAACAGGGCTCAACTGGTGCTCCAGCCTGCTCTGCCCGACAAGCACAGCCTGAAGGACTCTGTTGGAGCCTAGTCCTGGAGGATTTCTGACTTAATAGGCATAGTACCACCACCACCAACAACAAAAGACTAAAAAGCAACAACAGCAGCAATAAAGAGATAAGAAGAAAAAGAGAACCTTACAAAGAATATGCACTTGTACACTGGGGCTCAGCTAGCAGGCTTAACTTAAGTTGTTTTTTGTTTTTTGTTTTTTGTTTTTTTTTTGGGGGGGGGAGGTTTCGAGACAGAGTTTCTCTGTATAGCCCTGGCTGTCCTGGAACTCACTCTGTAGACCAGGCTGGCCTCGAACTCAGAAATCCGCCTGCCTCTGCCTCCCGAGTGCTGGGATTAAAGGCGTGCGCCACCACATGCTTGGTGAGATTCCCCAGCCTTTTGCCTGAGCACTTTCAATTACACATTACCTGAAAGAGTCTACTGGCAGACAAGCCTGATGCTACAGACCAGATTTTCTCTGGGATAGACATAGGATACTGTGCTTTCTTTCTCTAATCTATCACAGACTAACATGCTTGTCAAATACAATGACAATAACTTACTGGGAATGCATGAAAAAGCTAAAAACATTAAATATAGGACCTCTTTTTAATTCATTCAACAAACAACCCCATCAAATTGCTTATACACATGCTTATACATGCTTATACACATGCTTATACATGCTTATACACATGCTTATCCACATTTCTTTCCAGCTACTATTGTAGACCAGAAGTAATTTGAGACAGGCACAAATCTGCAATCCATACTGTAAACAGCACTGGTCCACATGGGCAAAGCAAGACGCACAGGGATGCAGGAAAAACTGATAACCTCTGAGGGCATCCTCACCTCCAGCTCTTACATTTCAAAAGAGACTCCTCTACGACAGGTCTAGGAGCAGCATCTGAAAGTAGTCAGTGGCAAAGCCTAGCTTTGTATCATGAAACAATTTTTTTTTAACAAGGCACTGTTTTTATTAGATTTGGGTCATTGGAGTATTTTCTCCCTACATCACATTGCTTTTAGCAACCACTAAGACCAATGTTTAAACATGTTAGCACTGATGAGCAGTGCCAGAAAAAATATAATCAAACAAAGCGACTAAATTAATAATTTATAGACTAACAACTATGTGAAAATATAAGGCATAGGGAATTAAATTAGAAAAAAGCCTTAATCCAAATTAGAGTGTGTCTCAATTAAATTACATCCCCCAACAGTGTTGTAAGTTTAGTTAAAGCCGGTAGCACCATGGTGACCTTACCATTACTAATGGTAACTTGACTTGGAGCATATGTGGTATATTTGAAGCACTGTACAAATACTTACATACATTTCCCTTAAGCTTACTTAAATGGTAAAAAGACTCCAGGTTTCTCTTTTCGATGTAAGATAATGGGTATTTATTTAACATTTGCTGGGCTTCAGAAATTTAATCTTTAAAAAAATTAAAGATTTATTTTGCTTTCAGAGAGAGAGAGAATGTGTGTGTGTGTGCAGGTGCCCATGAAGAGGGCATCGCATCCCCTGGAGCGGAAGTTACAGGCAGTGATGAGCCGCTCAACATAGCTGTTAGAACTGAATTCCAGTCTTCTGCAAAAGCAGCAAACAGTCTTTAAATGCTGAGCCGTCTCTCCAAGCACAACTCACTCTCTTCTACGAAATCCTCTAACAATCCCATAATGATCATTATTTTCTCCCAGTTGGGAACACTGAGGTTCAGAGGGGCTAAGTACTGGGCTGCACTGTCTTGCATCCTTCGTGGACCATCAGTTTCGGTCCAGCTTCTGAAGTGTCTCTCCTCTCTCAGTCTCCATCATCTCCCTCTCTTCCTTCTCTTCTGTCTGTCTCCTCCATTTCCTCCCTGTCCTCTCTCTCCCTCTCCACCTATTCCTTCCCCTCTCTCTTCCTCCTCCCCCTCTTCCTTCCCCTCTTCCCCTCCACCCCAACCTCTCTCCTCTGTGGGAACAAGATTGAGATTTTTTGAGATGACACCTTGTATAAAGCCCCGGGTAGACAAGCCTGATGCTACAGACCAGTTTTTCTCTAGGGTAGCTTCCATGTGTAAGTCAGGCTGGCTTGGAATGACTCTTCTCTTCCCCACTGCCTCCCAAATGCTGAGATTGCAGTATCTATGACCACGCCCAGGTAGTCCTCTTTAACTGTAATATCGTATAACTACATCAGAACCAGGAAACTAGCTTTGCTTGAGTGAAGCTGGAGACCTTACTTGGATTTTGCAAGCTTTTTTTTTGTCTCGAGATCCATGTCTCAGGTACCTCCACTCTGTAGCAGCTCTTCCATTTGGACTGTTGTAGACTTCCTTATTGTTACTCAAGGCTGCAGCTTGGAGGAGAAACACCTCATAGAAGTTGTGCCATCCCTGTCAGGGATGTCAGCACCATGTCAGGGGATATGTGTAGATGTTTCTGACTATGGAAATGTTCACCTTGACTATGTGATTAAATATTGTCTGCCAGCTTTCTCCCCTTGAAAGTTACTATTTTTCCTTCATAATGGCATTTCTTTGGAATAAATATTTATTTGAGGGAAGATGTTTTAAGGATGTTCTTTCAGCTTTCTTACTTTGACCTAGCAGCTTATTAACTTCTGAATTTATGGTGCTGACTTCAGTTTCACTGTCTGTCTGTTGGAAGAGAGGGGAATGTACTATCAGAGATGCTAGATTCTGGAAAGAAGGAAGGGACTGTTCCTGGGTCACTCAGGAAAGAATGATCAAAGACAGAATAACTCCGTGGGGGGCGGGGGGGGGGCAGATGCAGCCCCATCAAAGCTTGAAAAGAGATTCTGGACTGTGCCTCACCCAAGTATGCAATAGATTCTTCTTTGCTTTCAGTATTTAGTCCCACTTACCTCCATTTGGGTGAGGTGTGCGTCCTTCCAGCTGAGTGTGGTCCTGCTACTCACTTCTCAGCCACAGCAGGTAAGCAGTGTATGCTGTGTGAATCTCCTTTAAGAAGTTTCTGAATGCCCCTCCACCCACATTCCTGCCTTTGATCATGGCCTTAGAACAAAGCTTTTCAATCACATTTGTAACCTTGCACCTTTCAGTCCTTCTCCACCCCCAATGCTGACATTGGCCAAATGATGGTTTATGCACATAAAGCTATGTTGGGTCATAAGGAAAGATGACTATTAAAGCATTTTAAAATGAATCTGTCTTGCCTTGTATTCTATTGCTGGGATACAACACCATGACCAACAGTAACTTGGGAGAGGAAGTGGCTTATTTCAGCTTACAGTTTATACTTTTTCATGAAGAGAAGTCAGAATAGGAACTCAAGGCAGGATGTGGAGTAGAGATCATGGAAGAACACTACATACTGGCTTGCTCCTAAGGCTCATAGTCAGCTACCTTCCTTAGACCTCCCAGGACTATCTCACCTAGGATTGACACTACCTTTAGTGGATAGGCCCTTCCACATTAATCAAGAAAATGGCCCATAAACTTGCCTACAAGAGACATTTCTGATGGACATATTTTCTCAATTGAAGTTCCTCTTCCCAGACAACACTAGCTTATGTCAAGTTGATTTAAAAAAAAAAAAAGAGCAAGTAGGCTAAAAAATCAATAGTATATTACTGTATGTACTTTTGATTGATACATCACCTAAGAGAATCTAGCAAAGTGTTCAAACAACATAGTCTCAAGGCAGTGATGGTTAAAAAATAATAAAAATATTTTTAAAAACAGGTTTTTGAGGTACCTATTGAATTTTATTTCAATAGAATGGCCTATAAAAATGCCTGTGGCTCACTATTGTTGACATATCATACCAATTATAACTAATTGTCCATAACTGAAAGAAATCTTGTATTTCTGTTAGAGGTTGTCCTACCCAAGTTCATATATACCCTGAAATCAGAGGCCCTAGATTAAGAACCTGTGTCCCATGGCATATCAGGATAACATGGCAGAATGTAAAACCTTGGATGACTCAAAATAGAACCCCCTGCCTTAGATTCCCACCTGTTCTCCCCTGGAATGCTCTCTTGAGAAGGAAGAAATGCTGAAATGTTTAAATCACTCCATGAAGATCCAATAGTATACATTTATGAGAATTGTCATAGCTGAAACTTCTAACACAGCCACTATCAACATTTGGCCCTGGGTCTATGATAATCCTGGAACTTATTGAGGACTTCAAATAATCTTAACATAAATAATATGTACCATGCTTAACACATTAGAAATTAAATATGAGCTTCAAAGATGTTTAATTCATTAAAAATAATAGCAATAAAA
Source organism: Mus minutoides (assembly GCA_902729485.2). Taxonomy (NCBI): domain Eukaryota; kingdom Metazoa; phylum Chordata; class Mammalia; order Rodentia; family Muridae; genus Mus; species Mus minutoides. The sequence goes on along the minus strand of LR751401.1, from coordinate 128,819 downwards.
CCATTACATGTTACGGTAACTTATTGTGGAAAAACTAACTGTTTTCCAAGACCAAAAAAAGCCATTGAAAAGAAAGAATGGATATTGTTTTTTTATTTGGGGAAATCTCCTCAATGTCTGATTTAACAGAAGACAGCTGGGTTACCATAGCTGTTTCTGAGCTCAGCATGTGTTACTATGTTGTTTGGGTTCCAGTCTATGAAGATCATGTAGGTTTACACAGTTAAACTGGGTGTCTTAGAGTTTTACTGATGTGAATAGACACCATGACCAAGGCAACTCTTAAAAGGACATTTAATTAGGGCTGGCTTACAGGTTCAGAGGTTCAGTCCATTATCATCATGCCAGGAAGCATGGCAGCATCTAGGCAGGCATGGTGCAGGAGGAGCCAAGAATCCTACATCTTCATCTGAAGGCTGCTAGCAGAATACTGGCTTCAAGGCAGCTAGGGTGAGGGTCTTAAAGCCCACAGCCACAGTGACACACCTTCTCCAACAAGGCCACACCTTCTAATAGTGCCACTCCCTAGGCTGAGCATATACACACCATCACACTGGAGAAAGCGTATCTTAATAGCCCTTTTAGGCAATGATAGATATGCTTCTTGATGGTATACTTAAACTTGGTAATTGGTAGTTTCTTAAAAGTCATAATGTAGAACCTAGAAACACATCAATAAACTTACACAAACTGGTGTTAAATATCCATTGTTTTCTCATGCACTGCGACTGGATCTTTTACCCATGATCAATTTTGTAAGCTCTTGAAAAGGTCATTTTGAGAACAGTAGTTCACTGAGTTCTACAGAACTCCCCAATGTTAATGCTTTGAGTAACTTCATCATCAATCTCATTTGTACAAGTTTCTCACACAGGGAACCTGCCAGGCTCATGGTGGTAGATACAAAATCTTCCAAACTTATGATGTTCACTTGAAAGCTCAACTGTTATCATTGGCAATGACTACCGTCAGTTGTTTTCCTTGGAGTGACAGAAAATGTCTGCCAAATCCTGCAGCCTGTTTGTCAGTCTTTCAAGTAAGAATGGCTTTCCATGAAAAAGTGGCTAATTCAGCTCCCACCTCAGTTACATAGTGCTTTTTATAAGAGCAGTCGCCACACTTGACCAAGCAGCAGGAAGACATGTTGTGAACTGATTTGTCACCAAGCATTAACTGTAATCAAAGGTTCAGATTGAATTAATGATTTCTATTGCTGAGGCCCGGTGGTCAAGAGCACGCACTGCTTGCTCTTCAGAGGACCCATGTTGGGCTGCTCACAGCTGTCTGTAATTTCAGCTCCAGCAGTTCTGTTCCCCTGTTTGGCCTCCATGGGCACCTGTACTCACATGCACAGACACATATAAACACATAGTTGACAATAAAATAAGACTGGGTGTCATCTGAGCCCTGGAGAGGCACAAGCAGGTGGGTCTCTGTGAGTTCAAGGCCAGCCTGGATTATAGAGGGAATTCCAGGCCAGCCATAAGCAGTGAGGTTATGTCTCAAAAAATAAAATAGGAGCTGAAGAGATAGGTTAAATAATAAGAACTGCTCTTGCTGGGATCCAGGTTCAATTCCCAGCACCCACACGACAGTTCGTAACATTCTATAATTCGAGTTCTAGGCTTTCTTCTGGCCTCCTCAGGCACTGCACACACACGGTGCACATACGCACATGCAGGCAAAACACTCATATACATTAAATAAATAAATAAATAAATAAACAAACAAATAACTAAAACTAATCTTTTTTAAAAAATAATAATTGCTATTGTTTATGAAAGGCATTCATAAGTAAAACAAACTCTTGTTTCTCTGTGCATGTCTCACCATGGAGAACATGATCACAGAGATACCACTCTCAACTTTACTGTCCTTGTTTACATGTATATTAACTTTGCAAAGAAAGAGGCTTCATTGTGACAGCTCCAAACCTTCCCATAGTGTACCTTGGTTGTATTTGTCCCTCCTATCACACTTTCTCAGGGCTCCTCCTCTATCTCTTTTCTCTCCTACTCCACATGGCAACCCCACTGTTCCACCATTAGCTTACTTCACTTAACAAAATGCTTCCCTGTTTCATTGATTTTTCTATAAATGGCATGATTTCATTCTTTGTTGTGACTGAATAAAACTCCATTGTGTACATAGAATCCAATTTATCTATTCATTCACTCACTGATGGGAGCCAAGGTTGATTTGATAGCTTGGCTATTAGGAATAGTGCAGCAATAAACATGGATGTATTTGATTGCTAGAGATATGTACCCCCAAAGTGTACCACTGCCCTGATTTCTTCTGAGGAGCCAAAAATTGTCTCTGTAATTGTTTTTACACTATACTTGCAAATGCCAATACACCAGAAAAGACAAATAAAGTCTTAGAATTATAGAAATGCTTGTGGAACACCTGGAAGAGTTTTCACAGACCAACCAGGTCCAGGGAGTTCACATTAACAACTCTTACACCTGATCCATCTCTCAAGACCTAAGCAGACCACCAACAATATGGACTGATGGGAGCAGAGGGGGCCCATGATATGGCAAGTTGAGGTGACTGTCATCGCCCTAGGCCATAAACCAGGGTCATGTCAGTCTCTAAGAGTCACCCACTGGCTGCCACCAACATACAAGTTCCCGAGCTTTGGCGGTCTTCCTTTTCTCCTGGTTTCTCAGAAGAAATCAGGACAGTGGAACACTTCAGGGAATATCTCAAGCAACACATACATCCATGTTATGGCTGCACTATTGCCAATAGTCAAGCTATCAAATCAACCTGGGTACCCATTTAGGAAGAGCCAGTGCCTTACCCACAAGAAGCAGTATAATATGAAATCTTGTCCTTATTCTTCTTCTTGTTGTACCTAGCAGTATTTCCTACATATCCCATTTCTTTCCCAAAGCTCCTCTGAATCTTCTTTCATTGCTGTGTTGTTCATAGGTTTTTAAAGGAGAAGAGTAGGATTACATACACCAGGATGCATGTCATGTACGATGTATGTCAGGAACCACCTGACAGAGATGAGTTCCGGAGTCATAGTGTCTCTATAACACCTGGAATTGCAAATTGTCCAGAGTCTTTCTAGGTGGACGAACATATAAGCTAGAATCCAGTGTTTCCAAAACTTGGGATGCATTAGGGGTCTTAATAAAAGACACAGAAATTTCTGATTCAATAGATCAGGTGTAGAACCTGAAAAAAAATTTAAGACATATTCTCATTATATAGCTATGGATAGTCTGGCATTAATGACTGGGTTGACCTTGAACTCATAGAGATATGCTTGCTTCTATCTCTGTTGAGATTAAGGCATGAATCAGTATGCCCAGAAGGACCTGGATTTTTAAAATGTCAGCTAATTTCCCAGGTGAGGTTGGGTACCACACACTGAGGTTAATGTAAAGTTCCAGAACCGTCAAGGCTCATGGCTCCCATCAAACAACCAGAGAATTTGGAAAATAGAGATAGAGGTAGAAAACTATAATCATAGAAGAGAAGAAGGAGGAGGAGAAGGAGGAGGAGGAGAAAGAGAGAGAGGGTGTGTGCACCTTTTTACACTGTAGTATTAAGAATTGAAAATGGAGCCCTGTACATGCTAGAAATTGACTCCTTGGCTGTCTGAGACAAGGTCAATGTAGCTCAGTCTTCATATGTAGAGACAAGATTCACAGAATTTGTCTTGGAAGTTCCCAGTAGCTATGGAAAACCTCTAGGATGCCTGAAATCCAGCCATAAGCCCACCATTAAGTTTCATGAACTACTCTAAATTTTTATTACAAAATATAAGTTAAACTTGAATTCTCCTCCTATCCAACCCAGAACCAGCTCCACAATGCTGGACTTTCCCTGTGACTTCATTTAAAACCACTTGTCTGGGAATAGAAATAGAAGGATGTTCTGAAGCCTCTCAAAGACAAGAGCTGCATCAAAGCGGCTGGCCCATGGTGATGACATGTTCAGCTCCCAAAACAACAGTGTTTTTGGCTGTATGATGAGTGAGTAGGCTAGCTTTGGGTGAGATGATACTGGTTGGGTTTAGCTGTGCTATTTGCAGAGCAATGCTAAGACAATTCTCTAAATCTTGGTTCCTCATCCATAAAAGTGGTAAATGACCATCTCATAGCATTTTCTCAAGGTTGAATGCCTTCTGTCTCCTTCAAACGTCACATGTTGGAACTTGTTGGAATCCCTGACAATATAGTATTAAGAGGTGGAGACTTTAGGATAGGATTCTGTCTGAGGCACAGCCCTCATGAAGAAGGGGCCTATAAAAGAGATGCTAGGGGTGTTTTTCTATTCCCTCTCTATTCCCTCCAAACCCTGCAGACAGTGTTTTTCTGCACCAGAAGTTTCGGCAACAGGGCCCTCCCCAGAATTGGAAGCCACCATCACTTAGATCTTGAACTCATTTCCCAGAACTAGAAGAAGCTAATTTGTTTTTATAAATCATCGAATCTCAAATGTTTGCTTATAGCAGCAGGGTCAGATTAAGATAATGTTCTGTGACCACTGGATGAATTTGAGGGGGCTTAGCAAGTAGCTGATGCATAGCAAACGCTGGATGAATGTTGGAGATGGCTCTCATTTATTTGTTTGTTTAATATTTTTCTTTAATTTTTTTAAGTTATGTGTTTGGGTATTTTGCTGGCATGGATGTCTGTGTACCTTGTGCATACAGTGTCTACATTGTTCCAGATCCTCTGGAACTGGAGATGTAGAGAGTTGTGAGCTGCTTTGTGAGTGTTGGGAATGGAACCCAGGTACAATGAAAGAGTAGTCAGTGCTCTTAACCACAGAGCCATCTCCCTAGACTTTGGCTCTTATTTTTTGTTCTTGGCCACTGTCTTGAAAATGAAAGTCTAGACCCTTATCTCTATCCACTCTCTTGTCTTGAGGGTGCGTATCTTATGCTTGGCCTCCACAGACATATTTTTCTTGTGCACACATAGCTTTTCTTTCAGTTCAAGTTCTAAGTGATCTAGTTGGTAATTACAATTGAAAGTTGATTCATGCCTCCAGCATACCTCAGTTACTAAGTCTATCATGAGCTGAGACCCTTCAAAGGAGGGAGGGTCTTAGCTTCTGGACAAGATTCTCTATGCAAACAAGGCATGACACCAAAAACTGAAGTTCAACAAGTAGAAATCAGAGTCAGCTGGGAAGTGATAAGGTACAAAGATGGGAGTCTAAGGTCAGGCTGGAGAAGTTTCCTGAGCCTACACACTCAGGTGTTATTGTAGCTTCTCATAGAGTGTCCATGGCTTCGGCTCTGAGCATCTGCTATCAGGGAAAGAATATGACCTCTCTCATCTTGGACTCTGACAATGTCAAACACTATCATCCCCTGCCACTCAACTCTATTAAAAACTAATCTCTGGCTTCATTTGCTTCTATTTGCAACTTGAAGGGCCATTGTTACATGATAGACTTCTACACATCTCTTTCTCTCTCTGTCTCTCTCTGTCTCTCTCTGTCTCTCTCTGTCTCTGTGTGAGAGAGACAGAGACAGAGACAGAGACAGAGAAACAGAGACAGAGACAGAGAGAAGTTATATTCTCTCCAGAAAGGGAACCCATGACAGACCAACTCAGTGAACCAATGAGTTTTCATCAGAGTTACTAGCAGAAATATGGGTGAGGGGTTATTTCCAGGAGCTGGGATGACTCAAACAAGTAGCTACACCATGGAAAAGTCCACCCCAATGTGGCTGAAGACTCACAAAAACTGCTACTCTGGACCACTTTCAGGCAGTCTAAGAAACCTTTTCTTAGCAATGTAACTCAGCAATGAACAAGTAAGTCAGTATGGCAGGGTGTGATAAACTACTGGAGACGGGCGATGGAATCTCTTCTACCTTTGTAAGTTACAAGCAGCATGGGCCATTGTACTTTCCTCTCACTCCTCCAACTCCTGGACAGAAGGGGCAGCACACAGACTTTGTTTAAAGAGGAAGGACAATTGCAAGTTCAAAGCCAGCTTGGGCTACTTGAGACCAGCATGAGATACAAAGTGAGACCTTACCTGAAAACAACAACAAAAGTGCTATCTGTCACCTATAGCTGGGAAGGTCATGCAGCCCACACACAATGTGTACTGAATATGCACACAATATAAGTCTGATTTCAAAAGGCTGGATAGGTGGTATGGGCTTGTAATCCCATCATTATGGAGGAAGAAACAAATAGCTCCTCTGGTCTCCATCCCCATGTATGCAAATATACATGCATGAACACACGGGTGCGCAAACACACACACACACACACACACACACACACACACACACACACACACACCACACCACGGGCACTTGATCACCATTCACTTCCACATCAAATATTCTGTTGCCATAAATATGTGCAGGAACCCAGACCATTCAATGTTCTAAGTTCCTCAGCTCTTAGACCTGTCAAGCTCTCTGAGAGAAATCTCACCGACCACATTTGTGCTTTACAATCAGGACATTATAAACAACTCTCTCCAGCTCTCCAACCCAACAGTGACTGAATTAGTCTTTCCTCTTGAGGTCTTATGCACCAATAAGCCCAAAGCCTCACATATTAGCATCCTTCTTGAGCAACTTCCCAGCACTGGTACTTAATAGTATGAGGCCTATGGTCTTTACACCCACTATTAGAAATCCTGTACTACACATGCAAAAAAAATGCAGAAATAATAACAGATATTTGTGTTTTCTACTTAACATTGGCCACAAGGAATCTAAGAGTTAAATTTATCTTTAACTTGATGCCTAACTAAAACACCTATCTCTGATGTTCATATAACTTTTTATTGCTTTCTCTTTATAACGACTTTAAAGTCTCTTTTAAAAATACCCCCCTCCACTTATGCATTAGTTTTCTATTGATCCAGACCAAATTACTATATATTTAGTAGATTTCAGCAGCATAGCCCTATTTTTACAGGATTCTGTATCTATCTTACCTGGTTCTATTCAACTTTCACATAACTACAAAGTAAGAATGAACAAGCCAATATTATTCCTTTATAGAGCTCAAGGTCAAGTGATTTTGGGCAAAATTCCACTTCTGTGTGGTTCTAGGACTGAAGTCTTTGTTTTCTGGCTGTCAACCAGAGGTCACTGTCAATTCCATGGAGAGTTTGCCATTCTCCTGATCCCTGGGATCCCACTCCAAGGCGGCTTAGTTCTTTAAAAGTAGAAGAGCCTTTCCAATTGGCAAAGACTGTGTCTATGATGTCCTCTCCTCCACACACTTTTGCTACAGAATGTAAGCTGAAGATCTAATGAGTTAACTATCCTGTGCCAGGTGTAGGGTTAATCCCAACAAAAGCAGAGGTGGGGTCAGGCAGATCGTGTTCCAGGCCAGCTAGAGCTATTTAGTAAGACCCGGTCTCAAGAGAGAGAGAGAGACTTTCCTATTATGTCCCTCTCTTATACTCCAAGAGACAGTGAAATTATATGTCACGTATGCCCATTCTCTTTGCCTTTGAACTATACCACTGTCATGGTAACAAACCCAGGCTTATTACCTGCTACATAATGACATAGTGTGTAAAGCAAAGATAAGCTCCCATCTTGGCCAAACCTGCACATTCAGACCTCAGGTGACCCACCAGCTGACCGCAAATCCACAAATGAGCCTATCTAAGACCAGCAGAGCCTGACCCAGACCAGTTGAACTTCTCTATGAATTCAGTAATTCCTTCCCCCCCGCCCCCACCAAACATTTATTTCTCTAGATTGGAAGATGGCCATGAGAAATAAAATTGAGTAGGTTTTATTACGCAGCAATAGCTAACTGATGCATGCAAACATGCAGTGGAAACATGGCCAAGATCTGAGTGTATAGAAATAAAACATCCTCAGAAGACGTTCAAAAGCACCTTGAAATTCCCGTGTTTCACATCTTATACCACTACCAATGATTGTAGAATGTTTTCCATTTTGTGTCAGAATAAACTTTAACCAAAAGGCTAATGTGTGACTGTAGTTCTTCTACCACGAATACAGCAATAGGCATAGATGTGTAAAAGCAAAATAATAGGCTCTCACATGCTGCCATAACAGAGAAATGTGTGCTTTCTCTGTCCTTTGAAGTTCTTCAGCACAGAATCAACTTTAAAATAAATCCCAATGAAAGCAGTAATCAGTTATGTCAAGAAGTAAACAAAGTTTAATCTGAAAATACCAACACAACCTAACATTTTAGAAATAAATTACTGTAGCCTGTCCTATGATAATTCTATCTCCCGTTGCTTAAAGATAAATTGTACAATCAACCCTGAGTCTCCCTGCATATAGATTTTTCTTTTCGGTAGTTTGCCATAGGCAAACATTAAGATGTTGCTTTTTATCTCTTTTTCTCTGTTCCTTTTGCCACCCATGCATTTCTACTGCGTCCCCCTCTTCTCTGTGGATTTCTTTCTTTTCTATTGCTGTAACAAAACACCATAACCAAGGCAGTTTAGAAAAGAAGGGCTTTAATTGGGCATATGGTTCGAGGGGGTCAGAGTGCACGGTGGAACGTGGAACGGTAGAACAAAGGCAGAGCAGCAGGAACAGCTGAGAGCTAACCTATTGAGGCACAAGCAGGAGGCAGAGGAAATACCCTGGGAATGGTGTGAGTCTTTGGAAAGCTCAAAGCCCTCTCCCAGAACCACACTTCCCTCCAACAAAGTCACAAAGGGCCATTATCATTCAGCATCATCAGCCTGGGTATGCCAAGAGGACAGACATTTAGTGAAATACACAATTCTTTATTCTGCTTCATAATATGTATCAAGTAAATTTCTGGTGTAGTCTAAAAGTTATCTGAGCATCTTCATTTTAAAAATATCAAATACTTGGAATCCTTTTGGTATAAATCCTTCTAACATATATTTTGAAGTTTCCTGACACATGACACAATTTTTTAAAAAAATACAATTTTATATATAGTAGGGTTTAATAGATGTTAATTTTGATTATGGAAAGGTGAACCAAAACAGGGTTTTACAACTGAAGGAGGCAGCATCAATAAGTAAATATGCACACAGGTGATTCTAAGATATAGGTCTTCACAGAAAATGTTTATGGGTCAGCAGGATGGCTCAGAAGGGAAGGGCACTGCCCCCAAGCAGGGCAACCTGACTTTAACCCTCAAGGGCCACATGGCAGAAGGAGAGAACTCATTCCTTCAGATTGTCCTCTGGCCTCTTCAAAATAAGCAAACAAATATAATAAAAAGAAGAATGAAAGTATTTAGTTCATTCAGTGACCTGAATGAAGGCCTTGTAGGGCCGAATGATGATACCAGGAGGACCGGGTCCAAGATGAAGAAATGAGACAGTTGTCCTGGTACAAAACTTCAAAAGAGGCCCCCCCAAAGTACTCAGTAATCAGTACTTGAAATGCTTTAAACAATTATTTAAGCTCAACATTAGTGCAAAGTTACCTATGATGAACAAAAGATCTGAAGTTTAAATAAAGACTGGATCAGTGGGTGTACCATTCCACAGAGCTTGAGGCAAAAGGAAAAATTAGTAGAAGGTTATTCAGGTTGGTGGCCACAGACGAGTCTGCTAAGAAGTTACACTGTCTCCTAAATTATAGTCTACTACAAAGGATGATGATGAGGATGGTGAGTATGGTGAGTATGGTGATGATGATGATGATGATGGTCTTCTGCAAGAAATTATAATTGTTGTTGCATGTCTCTTTTATAAATCCACACACTGGGCAGAAGATTGAAGAAGCACATTATCTACCTATTGACTGTTGACTAGTTAACATAAAAAACAAATCTTGACCTATAACACTTACTTTCCCAGCCATGTCTGTGAGAGACTCAATTAGTGTTTGAGAGGGAGGACCCAGCTCATTGTGGGCAGTGCCATTCTTGGGCAAGTATAAGAAAGTTAGTGAGCAAGCTAAAGAGTGAGCCTGGAAGCAACATTGCTTCATGACTCCCGCCTACAGGTCCCTGCTCTGACTTCCCTCAGAGATGGACTATCTCCTACAATTAGAAGGCAAATTAGCCTTGTCCTTTTGAAGTTGCTTTGGGTAGAATTGTTTGACACTGCAGTAGAATGAAACTGTAACAGCTAGCCGGGGTGGTGGGACTGTGGGGACAGTTATAGAAGGTGTTGAAACATGGAGCCACAAGTTCCATGGATATTTGATACTATATGACTCAGGTGAGTCTATCAGGCAATTGCCTGAACAAGGTATGCAGTGGTATGGCCAGCAAATTGTTCTGGTTGCCATTGACCACTGTCTTGCACTTAGAACCTAGATATCAACTTAAGCTCTGCTGACTTTTGAGTCCCTAACTATGTATAGACGAGGAGAATACTGAGTTACATGCAGGGTTTATGTGAATAGTAATCCAACTGTAACTGGTGTAAATAATGTAGATTTTTTCATATCAGAAAAGACAGATGGTTATTCTTATCAACAGCTCACACAGCAGGCTTTGGCCCCACAGAGGCTATGGAAAATAAAATCTTCTCTGAGAGATGTTCAAGAAAGCAGAGAAAGGAGGCATGATCTTGAGTGCCCATCCACTGCCAGTGAGTGCTGGATTCGCTTATTTTACTATGAAAGGGAAAGAAGTCCTTTGCTAGATGGTATGCCAGCTGGCAATGCAAGCAAAATTTGAATAGGGTCAGCTCTATCAGTCACAGTATAGATCTGATCATCTAAGATGCTTCAAAGAAAGGGGCCCAAGAAAATCCTAATAAATGTGGAAATAATGGAAACTAATCCTAATAAATATGCTAATGAGATTACCCTTTCGGTTGTACTGAGTCTTAACACTGTCACATTTTGTAAGATGGTGTGATGGTTTGAATATGCTTGGCCCAGAGAGTGGCACTCTTAGGAGATGTGGCCTTGTTGGAGCAGGTGTGGATTTATGGGAGGAAGTGTGTCACTGTGGGGCTGGGCTTTGAGACATCCTTCTATCTGCCTGAAGGGCAGTCTTTCCCTGGGTCCCTTTGAAACAAGATGTAGAACTTTCAGCTCTTTCACTAATACTATGCCTGCCTGGGGGCTGCCATGCTCCTCCTTTGATGATAATGGACTGAACCTCTGAACCTGTAAGCCAGCCCCAATCAAATGTTGTTCTTATAAGAGTTGCCTTGATCATTGTGTCTGTTCACAGCAATGGAAAACCTAACTAAGATAGATGGTAAGACCAACACCAAGAGAATAAACTGACACCTCTGGTTCTTCACCTGCTCCCAAAGTCATTTCCCACCAGTTGCATTAGGAGGCTGGTCATAGACTATCTCTTTTCTCTTTAACATGGCAATGACTTTGTTGTTTTTGTATCTGCTAGTCCTAGTCTTAATGTTTTACTTGCTTATTATTTAAGAACTTCTATTTTTCTTTTGAGTCAGATTCACCTGATAAATGAGTGGGCTGGATCTTGTTAAACATCTATAAAAGGCATTTTAAGAGATATTTGAATGTGGCCTGGCTGTTAGATGACAGGAGGGAGGTGTTGCCTGTGATGCGTTGGTTACATAGGAGACTATCCTTACTCTTAGGAAATGCACACAAGTCATTTTTCATAGAATGCTCAGTGTCTGTAAGTTACTTCCAAGAAGAAAAAAAACATAGAGAAGGAGAAACAAATATAGCAAAGCATTAGCAATTGTTGTGTTGACATGGTAGGTTCACTAAACTCAGTTGTTTGTTTAGTCCTTTTTACAAATGTTCAAGTCTGGTGTTGAAATTTCCCCCCAAGATGATAAAGTATCTTTATCATCTTGGGGGGAAATTTCACAAATGTATTTTGATTGTATTCACCCATTTGCCCCATCTCCTCCCAGCTCTTCTCCCACCTCCATGCCCCCCACCCAACTTCACATTCTCCATTGTGTGTGTATATGTGTGTGTGTGTGTGTGTGTGTGTGTGTGTGTGTGTGTGTGTGTATCAAATGCTCTTGGAGGTGGAGGTGGGACCTGCCTTGGGAAGTGGTTGACCTAGCAAGGATTACATCCTCAAAAAAACACAACTGATCTGCACACCTTTGTCCCCCAGGCCAATAGTTCCTCAGGTAGGAGTGGACTCCACAGTCACCAAGCTTCCCCTTCTGCTGGGAGCTTGTCTGGCTTGAGTTGCCGCTGGCTTTGTGCATGCAGTTGCCGCTGGCTTTGTGCATGCAGTTGCCGCTGGCTTTGTGCATGCAGTTGCCGCTGGCTTTGTGCATGCAGTTGCCGCTGGCTTTGTGCATCCGGTTGCAGTTACTTTGACTGCATTCGTCCCACTATGCCCAGATAACACTGCTTGTAGTCAACCTCATCTCTAAGTCTTCTAGTCCTCCTACCTTGTTTTCTGAATGGCCCCTGAGCCTTGTGTGGAGTGTGTGGCCGACATCCCATACAGCCTGAGCCCTCCAGTTTTTCACTCTCTGCATGCTGATCAGTTGTGCAGCTCTGTATTAACAGCTGTCTACTGCAAGAAGAATCTTCTCTGATGAGAGTTCAGAGATGCATTCATCTGTGGGTGTATGCAATAATTTATTAGCAGTTATTGTTTAACCTGTGTTGTGATTGGAAAGTTTCTTAATGAAGTCTTTGAGACTCAAATTAAGCTTATGGTATTTTTCAAAATATAGTAAACATGTGGATTTTTTAGAATAAACTACCTCAGGTCTCATTTTCTTGACAACCTCTACCTTTACCTGTGCAAGTGGGTCCACTCCCACCTCAGCCCTGATACAGGCTGCAGAGTTAGCAATGTTTGCTGGCTCACACACCGAAAGGTAATTTGCTAACTTGCTATTGTATTTGGTTCCCACTACTTTCCCCCTTTACCTCACAGGGACAGATAGGACCTAGAGGATACTGGACCACAGTGCCTTGTTAATCTCTAAAGTTAAAGCCCTATTACAAGTAAACTCTGTCAAGTCACTGGGATACAAAGCAAGGTTGTTTTGTTTGTTCCTTTCTGTGTATTTGTTGACGGTGGTTGTTCATTTTTCTATTTTGGGCACAGTCGCTTTACCTAGTTCTGGTTAGCCTTGAACTCTCTTCCCTTCTCTTAGTTTTTCAAGGGCTGGGGTTGTAGCCCGTGCATCGCAGTGTCTGGCAGGGACTGACAGGTAATCATAGATGGCTTTGGGGGAATGGTAAGCAAGAAGTAGGAAGTGAAATGCAGTATTTGGATTGGAGACAGGTACAAGGCTTGATGGCTTGAACAAATTTTAGAAAGACAAGAAGACAGAAATTTGTTTGTATGGCAATAAATAGAATTCATTCATTCATTCATTCAACAATGATTTTTTTATATCAGCTATAAATAAAGCAGTGTCCCAGGAACTGGGGCTATGATTGGAAAATAAAATCTAAAAAAATGTCTGATCTCCTAGATTTTCAGGTGTCAAATATCTAGGTGGGTCACTAATATAACCCCCATCTATTTTTAATTATTTATTATAAGTAATATTTATTTTTAATCTACATGAATACATTGTATCTGTGTTCACGCACACCAGAAAAAAGCCTTGGATCCCATTACAGATGATTGGAGCCACCATGTGGTTGCTGGGAATTGAACTCAGGACCTTTGGAAAAGCAATCAGTGCTCTTAGCCTATGAACCATCTTTCCATCCCCTCAGCTATTTTTTAATGATTATATTATATTATAAACACATCCAAAGTCATCCTTTCTTATCTTGTTATGGATGGTTAATTTATGCCCTGGTTGTGTGCAAGAGTCTAAAATATTCAATATTTTAGACACACACACACACACACACACACACACACACACACACACACACACATATATATATATATATATATATATATATATATATATATATATATATATATATATATGAGACCTTGATCTTGCTCCAGGGCACACATCAATATGAGAAGAGAGATATTAGTTAAATAATCACAAACAAGTAAAAGTATAGTCTATCAGGTACCTGCATTCCATTGTTAAACACAACACAGAATTGGCCTCATTATCCATCAGTGGAAGAGGAAAAAAAACATTGTGAAAATACATTTGATGCTATAAAGAGCACAATCCTGACATTTGTGACAAGAATATTCTAGAGGACATTGCAGAATGAGTCCGTGGTGTAGATATGTACTATGGAATCTCACTTATTTCAGCCATCTAGAAATTTTGATCTTAGGAAAGTTAAGGCTACAATGATGATGATCAAAATCTGAAGATAGTCTCAGATAAAAGACAGGAGAAAGGCTGGTCCACAGATATCCCGTTACAGTAAGATCTAGCATCTGTGGCATAGAAGAGTGAATATAGTTAACAAAATCTGTACTGCATCTCAAAATGGTTAGAAGAGAACACTTTTAATGTATTTACAATAAAGAAATGGTAAACCTTTAGGCATTGGACATTGTTAATTACCCCAATTTGATTAATATGCAATATATACATGACTGAAAAATGGAACCCATCCCATGGGCAGGAACCACTCCCTGACACTATTACTGATGCTATGTTGTGCTTGCAGATAGGAGCCTAGTATGGCTATCCTCTGACAGGCACCACCAGCAGCTGACTTGAGACAGATGCAGATAATCACAGCCAAACATTGCACTGAGATCAAGAACCCCTATGGAAGAGTTGGGGGAAGGATTGAAGGAGCTGAAGGGAATGGCAACCCCATAGGAAGACCAACAGTATCAACCCCTGGGAGCTCACAGAGACTAATGCCTCGTCTGGCCCCAGTGGGAGAGGATGTGCCTAATCCTGTAGAGACTGGATGCCCCAGGATTGGGACATATCCAGGGAGCGGCACCCTCTCAGAGGTGAAGGGAAGGTGGGATGGGAGGAAGAAGTCTTTGAGGAAGCAACAGCATGAGGAAAACATTTGGGATGTAAATAAATAAAATAATGAATTGAGAAAAAAACTTAAAAAAAAATTAAAGTCATATTGTATCCCACAAAAATGTATAGTTATTATACATCAATCAAAAGCTTCATGGTTTTGATAAGGGCCACGAATGTGGGATATACAGTGGCCTAGCAGTTCACAAAAAAAAGGAATTGATATAATCAGAGCATCAAGAGATTGTTTAAGAAAATGAAAATTGAGATCAAAGCTAAAGGACGAATCAGGGCTGACCAGTTAAAGCCAAGAACCAAGGCTATCTCAGATGGAAAAGCCATCATGTGGTAGGTAGGCCCTGGCAGAGTAAAGCAATTCTGAAAGAAAAAGGAGAACAGCGAAGACCAAAGCACACAGGACTGTTGAGGCCAGGCTGGGGCGTGAGTGAAAGAAACCTTTAAACAGATGAGTAATAGGATCGGGTAAACTCTGGAAATATCACTCAACTTTCAGGTGCATGCATGTAGACAAGGCTGCATACATGTAGACCAGCTAGGCAATGAGATGGCAAGCTATGCATCAGCCATGCAGTCTGGGTAGACACAGAAACATTTTACTTGAGCATATAAAACTGGAGCATCAGTTTTGTTACAAATTCCCAGGGTCAATCACAGAGAAGTGGCTCACACACACCTTTTCCTCCTTCCACCAGTCTCTCTCCTTTGTTTTTGTTTTTGTTGTTGTTGTTGTTTTGTGTTTGTTTTGTGTTTGTTTTGTTTTTGTTTTCCTAGATCCTGACTAAATGTGCACATCCTTCAGTAGGAAAATAGCTGGCTTCTCCTACAGGTCACCTTACGCTTAGAGGATGTGCAGAGGGAAAGGGAACCTCCTACTTTGCCTTCATGGGTCCACTGGGTAGAATCTGCCCAACTTCCAGCTCCCCATAATGCATCACTTCAATATCACTTTTAGTGATTCTGCTTCTGCGATAGAACCTTGCCTGCTTCCGGGATTACTGCAAAGCTTAGATTAGAAATTCTGAGTAGGGTGATAGTAGCAGACATTTTATGTAGACCACCTGAGAAAGGAAAAGAGGAGGGGAGTTAAGGGGGCTTTGGAAGAAAAAGAAAGTCTTCACCTTCCCTAGCTTCTCCTAGAATGCAGTTTGCATTTCTCTCTGGCTGAACCTTAGTGGGTTTTTTTTTTTTTTTTTTTTTTTTTGATATGTCTGAAGAAAAGGAATGAGGAAGAACTTCCCTGTGAAGATGGCCTATATGGAAATAATGTTCTCTTTTCTGAAAGAGCTTTCATACAAGACTGTTAAATCAGCAAATGACCCATGCTCAAGACCTAAATGTATGTGACCTTGGAATTTAACCTTACCAGCATCCTCTCTCATCCCCAAACCTGAATAATGCACCTCCACAATTTATCTTTTAACTTTACTACAAAAGGGGGTTTCTTTAAAGTAAGCAAAGTACGTGAACTATTTTGTCTTTTAAACTTCAGTTTTAAGACTTTAATATTTGAACCTGGTTATAAATTACGTGTTTCCAGCAATATAACCTCAAAAAACCACAAATCCATGTGGTTGTGTAGTTGTGTATCTAAGACACAGGGTGAAGGGCTCTCCAATCCCTCTCTTACTTTCTCCCATGCTTAAATATAAAGCACGTACTATCTGCTGCTCATTAATTTCCAACTTTATTTAATACTTGTCCTGCAATTCTGTTGCAAAAGTTGATATGCTACCCTGAGTAAGACCTTTTAAATAGCTCTAAGGGGAGTGCTCCTCAGACTACAATCTATAGCCTGGGCTGTGTCTCCCTACCTTCATTAACATTCTTAACTGAATTCCCTATCCAATACAGAAGACTTGCAACCTGCCTTGTTGACCCCAGGCATGGCCATGTGAGTTATTCTGATCAATAAAATCCATATGGGAGTCATGTTCAACTTGAATATTTCTATTTTTACTTCCTGAATCAGGGTGTTACTAGATAGCTCAAGCTGGCCTCGAAGTCACAGTCTTCCTGAACACCAAAGTTATAAACTTGCACCGCCATATCCAGCTAACACTGAGGTTTCCAAATACAAGTTTGTTCATAATGTTCTCTGCTGCCTCTACCAGATCATCAGCAAAATTTTATCTACTAGAATCACAGATTACAAGCAATAGGCAGCAGGGTGCAGCTGACCAGCAGTGGCATCATCATGTAGTGTTGTTGGCATCATAGATGTTCTTTGTCAATTAGATCATTGACATGAGGAAATGGGAAAATTCAAACGTGGTACCTACAATTAGAAGAACGTGGTGATGGACTGGATGAAAAAGAGACATGTCAAACATGCTTCCAAGTCGTGGATTCCATAACTGGATTGGAGCTGAAGCAATCCACTGTGATCAGGGGCACTCAATTACCAGTGTTGACTCTGTTGAAAGCCATGACATTGTAGAAGCAGATGTGTCGGGAGCTTTGAAGAGCAAAAGATGCAAGAGCCAGGGATTCCACATATTCGATACACTAGACATGGACCAATGGCAAGAAGTGGGAAGAGGATATAAGAACAGCCAGATTGCCTGGCGGTGGTGGCGCACGCCTTTAATCCCAGCACTTGGGAGGCAGAGGCAGGCAGATTTCTGAGTTCGAGGCCAGCCTGGTCTACAGAGTGAGTTCCAGGTCAGCCAGGGCTACACAGAGAAACCCTGTCTCAAAAAACCAAAAAAAAAAAAAAAAAAAAAGAACAGCCAGATCAAGTCGATCAGGAACTATCACAGTATAAGACTGTTCAGCTGAGATGCCCATGGCATTTTCTCAGCCTTCTCTTCCATTTGTAATTCCAGCTTTGGCCTCAAGAGATGCTTTATCTAGTGCTAGAAAGATGGAAGTAAGGAGTGGCGGGCACTGGCAGGTCATCTACACTGTCATTGATCTGCCGGCGCCAACCTTCAAATCATAGCTCCTCCAGATCCCAGAATTTCTCTTTACCAGCTTCCAGGGGTCCTTAGATCAGTGCAAAGTAACTCCAATGCCTACCTAGATCTCCGCTACACCTTGAAGGTCACCACAGCACCAAGGTTGGACAAACTTTAGATTGTCCATCTTTGTTTACATCTTTGGGTTTTTTTGCTTCCTGAAAGCTGGTCTGTGAACACATAGCTATCTGAAACTGGAACTCCAGGGTGGAAACATCAGCTTCCTGTTCTCAGAACAGTGAGAGCGATCTCAATACGTCATCCCCTGGAGATTGTTTCTTCTTTGGATTCCAACAGAATGATTTGAAAGCTTTTACATAATGAAGTCTGCAGTTTTTAATGTGTGAATTTTTCACCACCTTTCTTTAGAATGTTTTCATATATAAAGGAAGAAGTACATCTAAGAGAAAAGACCTTTTAAATAGTCACAGCAATGGAAAGGAAGCAGGTGCCAATTTACTCTTCATCTGTAGATGCAGTTCTTAGGTAATGACATAATATATATGGTGTTTGCTTGACTTTTCTTCTATGAGTCATGCAGACAAAAATACTTGCAGAAGACCTTGGCCAATGCCTCACAGTGAGCCTTGCCAAAAAGCATAGAAAATGTAATAGGCTTTTTCTTCCAAGTCAGGATTGTGTATTAATGCAAACAGGATTCCCTAAGGAACCCAACTGTCACCCTAAGTTCTCCACCTTTAATATGAAATGGAAGAGAGCTACATTAAATTCTGCTTTATACCTAATTTTTTTCCAGGAAGTACCTATTTTCCTTCATTCTGCCTAGATCTTTGGGATCCCTATGGGGCTGTGGGTATAGGGGAAGAGGGGGGGAGGAAGAGAGCCCAAGTCAAGCCAGAGTTCCAGTGCTCTGGGCAGGTGGTCGGGGAGGACTTCTGGATGCTGACCCCACATGGCAGGGAGTGGACAAGGGGCAGCCCCTACCAGGTTCTCAGTCTCCAGCATCCCATGCTGGATACAGCAGAGGAGCTGAAAACAGAATAGGGGTCCCGGAGCAGCACCAGGCAAAGAGGTGAAAGAGGGCAGAATGAGAGAGGTTCCCACACAGGCAAGAGTCCTTAGTCTGGGCCTTGATGAACAGAGACAGTCTATGGTTTTAGAGCTTTATTGTAGAAAGGTAGTGGGAAAGAGAAAAGGTAGAAAGAGAAAGAGACTGGCCATGGCCAAGAGGAGAGAAGGAGGAAAAGGAGAGAGAGAAGAAAGGCTAGAGAGTAAGACAGCTTAAAGAAAGAGAGGTAAAAGCTTAGAGAGTAAGAAAGCTTAAAGAAAGAGAGGTAAAAGCTTAGAGAGAGAGAGGAGAGAGAGAGAGAGAGAGAGAGAGAAAGAGAGAGAGAGAGAGAGAGAGGTGGGGCCAAGCAGCCCCTCTTATAGTGGGATTGTTATCTTGCTGTTGATAGGAGACTGGGAGGAGTCTAGCCTGAAGGTCAGAAGCTTGGGACATAGTCTACATGAATCTTAGCCACACACTTCTCCTGTGGGGGCTGTGGGGGCAGTAACTTCAACAGGAGCCAGGGGTCCAGGAGACATGTGGGAACGCCTATCGTCCCATGTAGGTGAAAATTATCACCAGCGGGTCCTACAGGGGTTCACGACCTCAACTCAACTGGAGACCAGCCTGTCTGTGCATAGCCCATTGCCCCACAGGCTTGTGTTTTGCCCTGGATTCTTCCTGTTTTAGGTTCATTATTCCCCCTGCTAGCTGTGAAGTGAGTATTCTGCTCTTCTTCCTGCAGAACATGACACAAAGAAACTCCTCTTCTGCCTGCTCTGGCCACTGTGATCCTTAGTCAAGGATGATGGAACTTGGCAACTGTGGGCTGGACTCTCTGAGACTGTTAACCAAAGGATATCTTTTCTCTCTTGGGTGGCTTATGTTCTGTATTTTATCAACAGCAACAAGTTATATATCTATATAACTAACATGAAGGTATAACAGGCTGGTTAACATGTTTGGTATTCATCAATTTAATTTACAATTCCATCCACCTACCTTGGTATTTCCCTCTGCCAAATTGGAGGGATCTCGTTATTTTCAATTCTTTACTAATTTCGGTCAAAGGTACTCACTGGCATCCTTGAGTACAGTCCTGGGCTTTTATCGCAGATTAGTAGAGCAGCAACTCGCGGACGTGGCACATTTGTTGTCTATTGCTGTAATAACCACCATGACCAAAAGTAACTTGGGGAAGAAAGGGTTTATTTCATCTTACAGCGTGTAGTTCATCATCTGGGGAAGTGAGAACAGGAACTCAATATAGGAATCTAGAGGCAGAAACTAAAGCAGAGACCCACTGCTTAGTAGCTTGCTTTCACACGGTTTGCTCTTCCTGAACTCTATTATTATTATTATTATTATTATTATTATTATTATTATTATTATTATTATATATAATTTACATAACAGTCAAGGTCCCCCTTCCCAGTGCCCCCTCCCACAGTTCTTCCTCCCACTCTTCCCCCTTGCCTCTGAGAGGATGCTCCACCACCACCAGACCTCCCCCTTCCCTGGGAACCTCAAGTCTCTGGAGGATTAAGCTCATCTCCCACTGAGGCCAAAAACATACACTGGAAAAAAGAAAGCATCTTCAATAAATGGTGCTGGTCTAACTGGTGGTCTGCGTGTAAAAGAATGAAAATAGACCCATATTTAACACCTTTCACAAAGCTCAAGTCTGAGTGGATCAAGGACTTCCATGTAAAACCAGATACACTGAATCTAACAGAAGAGAAAGTAGGAAAGAGCCTCAAACTCACTGGAACATAGGGAAATTTCCTGAACAGATCACCAATGGTTCAGGCTCTAAGATCAACAATTGATAAATGAGACCTCATGAAATGGAAAGCTTCTGTAAGGCAAAAGACACCATCAATAGGGCAAAATGGCAGCCTACAGATTGGGAAAATTTTTTCACTAACCCTACACACATTAGATAGAGGTCTAATATCCAAAATATACAAAGAACTCAGGAAGTGAGACTCCAAACACCCAAATAACCCAATTTTTAAAATGGGGTACAGAGTTAAACAGAAAATTCACAACAAAAGAATCTAGAATTGGGGCGGGGGGAGTACTAAGGCGTGACAGATGCTATGAAGTGCTTACACACGGAAGCCTGGCATGGCTGTCCACTGAGGCCCTATCAGCACCTGACTGAGACAGATGCAGATACTTACACCCAACCATTGGACTGAAGTAGGGGACCCCTATGGTTGAAATAGAAGGATTGTAGAAGCTGAAGGGGAGGTGACTCCTAGGAGGACCAGCAGTCTCAACTAACCCAGACCCCAGGAAGTTCCCAGAGACTGAGCCACCAACACGGGTCAATCTGAGGCCCCTGGGACATATATATCAGAGGTCTGCCTGGAAGGCACAGTCCACCATGGAATGAGCCCTTCCACATCAGTCATCAATCAAGAAAATGCCACAGAGACTTGCCTACAGGCCATTCTGTGAGGGAATTTCCTCAGTTAAATTCTTTCTCCCCAGATATGTTTAAGTCTGTGTCAAGTTGGCAGACATCAACTATCACAAGAACCATAGGTGGAAGAATAACAGGAACTAACTAGTTCCCCCTGTGCTCATGTCTCTAGCTGCATATATGGAAGAAGATGGCCTAGTTGGCTATCATTGGGAAGAGAGGCCCCTTGGTCATGCAGACTTTATATGCCCCAGTACAGGGGAACACCAGGGCCATTATGTGGAAGGGGGTGGGTAGGGGAGCAGGGTGGGGATGGGGGAGGGGATGGGGAACTTTCTGGATAACACTTGAAATGTAAATGAAGAAAATATCTAATAAAGAAAAAAATAATTTTAAAAAAGGATTCATTGTAGATATAAGAAAATATATCATTTAAAATTAAAAATGGTACCAATGTAAAAAAAAAAAAAAAAGAATGGTAGTGATTCAGACCAAGGTCTGGAAAGTAAGAAAGGCTAGGCTGGCTTAGTGTAGTGATATCCTAGAACTTATACCTTGGATAAGCAGTGGAAGGTGGAGAAAAAAGCCATCTCGTCATGACTATATTAGGCCAGGGCTGTAGGGATGAGAGCTTTAGCTCCCAATAGTAGTGGTATGAAGAGGGCACCCCCAAGCTGAATCCCAGAATGTCCAAATCCAGATCCAGACTATTGAGGGCATTCAGGAAATCTAGATTTGTAGGTAAAGATACAAATCTGGATACAAAGTTTATTGATAATAAGACCCAGTCTAAGCACTGTACATTGGTGATTATTGGCTTCCAAAAATGGGGGGGAGAGAGAGAGAGAGAGAGAGAGAGAGAGAGAGAGGAGAGAGAGAGAATACCTGGGTTTATTATTGATTTTTTTTTTTTTTTTAGCTAAGGACCCATTTGGTAACCACTATAAGCAGCCCAGGAAAGGAAGGTGACAGCAACTGATTAACTGATTATTATACTGCTATGTAGGCTTTGGTTAGTTCTCTTCTGAATAAAGTAAATGTTTCAATGCCAATAATTAGGGCAGATGGACCCAGGAAGTGGAATGAATCTAGCTCTTCTGCTACTAGACCTAGAGAGGGTTTTAGCCATGGGTTCTTGAGGGGTTTACTTTGAAGGACTGGCTGCCTACTCGAAAAGGGCTGGAGAATGAGCTTACAGTGGATAAGCACATGTCAAAATACAGCTTGGTTTTAAAGTTGAGGCCACTGACAAAGCAAACTAGAGAGAAAATAAATTTCCATCAGACAATTTTAGAGTTGTATTGTACAGTTCTTGAGGAGGTGCCCATCTGCCCATCTGGTGAGTGCTATCTCAATGCTGAGAACTCTGTCTAGGACGTTATCTGATGAGACTGTTCACGATAGTCATAAAGAGTTCTCATATAATGAAGTCACACAACAATCCACGAAACCATGGACTCATCAATCCACTTACCACCCACAAGGGCAGTAACACCAGGACACAGTTTCTTAAAGACCATTAGCATACGATTTAGGGGGTTAAATTTCAAACATATGAAATTTCAGGTATACATCCAAACCATAGCAATATGTTTAGTACAATACTTTTAGTATTTAGTTTTACTATTTGGTCTTATTTTTTAACCATTTATCTAACGCCAACACAACAATTCTCCAATCTGGCTATACTTTATAATCACTTGCAAAGTTTTTAAAACACCCCTTTCCACTGATCCTAACAGAATGAATTTAATCAAAATCTCAGATAGGGTTTAAGCATAATATGTTCTTTATCTGCCTACCAATTGATCTATCATATATTGGCTTACCTGTACATGTAGATGTGCACATATGCATCTATATGTAATCAATAAATATAAGTAAATATAGATGTACTCTCCTTATTACTACTGATGATTATTATATTTATACATATAATCAATATATTTCTTGTTTGCCTTTATATATGTGTGTGAATACATGGTAGGTGTAGGTATGTGTGTTAAATCAGTATATACCCACACCAAGACTGCATATGTATATATATATTTGTCTAAAATTAAGCATATACATATGTTTGTATTTTTAATTTGCCTACCTAGATCAGATACTTCAGCCTTAATAAAACTTCTGTGAAACATTCAAGTCTATCTTTGTTTTAGAAGGCTGAAAAGATCCTAGTAAAATTTATGTGATACAAAGCAAACATACAAAACCAAGATTTATTAATGCAACAGGGTTTCATAGATATGAGATTAAATGGTGTTGGTGTGGTTAATGGTGTGAGCATACAAAAGGCAACCTCACCTCATTATATGAACATTTTACATTCATTGCTACTTTTTGAGTTGATTTAATAAGCAAATTTTTTCTTAGTGAGCATCTCCAAGCAAATGACTTAATTTGTCTTGATAGCTCTGTGTTAATACATTTGTAAATTTTATTTCACCAAAATGTATTAATATATTAATGAAAATAACTTGTTTGGTGTTTGGTATCCTGATAATCAGAAGATAGTATTTAAGGCATGGGAATAGGAACCTCCTCAGACTATGCCAGCAGCAGCTTGTACGCTTGTGAGAGACCAGCCCTGTCCTCTTATGTGTTCTCTCAAAAGTAAGAGCATCTTTGTGAGTGCTGCACACCAGACGGCGGTTCTCACTTTACAGATTCACAGTGGCTACAGTTCCTGCAGAGACACTAAGACACAATGGAGGAGATGTGCTTGCCCTTTAAAACCTGTGTGTGCTGCAGAGTACCTCAGTAAAAAGGATAAGGAAATACTTGAGAAATTTTTCTTGTTTGCCTTTGAAAACGTTCATCAAGTACAATATGTATCCAAGAGACCACGGACACAAAAGAAACAACATTTAGAAGCAAATGATTCTATTGGTTTGTATTTAAAATATTCGATATATTTAAGGTACAGAACATGAAGCTTTTATTTAATTATCATGTATTCAATCTTGAAAGTTATATCTGATAGGGACTAAAAAGCCTTTTCAGCAGTTGAGTGCATTTACTGCTCTTGCAGAGGATGTAAGTTTAGTTCCCATCACACATATCAGGTGATAATCAGCTGCATCAGTACAAACTCTGATGCCCTTGTGTGGCCACCACAAGCACCTGCATTCAGGTACACACCACACTTAAACACACACACACACACACACACACACAGCATGCACACACATACACAGCATGCACACACACAGCATGCACACACATACACAGCATGCACACACACATAATTAAAAATAAAATCTTTAGAAAAATTGTATTCATCAATGAAAATGATGAATTTATTTTGAAGTTTAAATATCTTTGGAAATATGTATCTGGTTTTAGATATGTTTGATTTAAACATTATTTTGCTTTTTATTCTATTAATCATTTCATTTGTTTACATTTCAAATGTTACCCCCTTTCCTGGTCTCCTCTCCATTAAATCCCCACACCATACCCCACCACTTTGCCTCTAAGAGGGTGCTCCTCTACTACCCCATCCACTCCCACCTCACCCCTCTAACATACCCCTTCTCTGGGGCATCAAGCCTCCACAGGACCAAGCGCCTCCCCTCCCATTGATGCTAAGACAGTCTTCTGCTACATATGTAGCAAGAGCCCTGGGCCAGCCCATGGCTCTTTGGTTGGCGGTTTAGACCCTGGGAGTTCTGAGAGGTCCATTTAGTTAATACTGTAGTTCTTACTATGGGGTTGCAATCTCCTTCAGCCCTTCCCCCAACTCTTCCATTGAGGTCCTGTGGCTCAGTCCAATGGTTGTCTGTGAGTATCTGCAGCTGTCTTAGTCATGTTCTGGCAGAGCCTCTTAGAGGGCAGCCATACCAGGCTCCCGTCTGCAAGCACTTCTTGGCATCAGCAATAGTGTCAAGGTTTGGTATCTGAGAATGGATCTCACATTGGGGCAGTCTCTGGGTGGCGTTTCCTATAGCCTCTGCTCCATTTTTGTCCCTGCATTTCCTTTAGAGATGGACAATTCTGGGTTAAATATTTTGAGATGGGGTGGCCCCATCCCTCCATTGGGGGCCATGTCTACCTACTGGAGGTTGTCTTTTCAGGTTCTAGCTCCTCACTGTTGAGTATTTCTGCTAATGTCATCCCCCATGGGGTCCTGGGAGCCTCTCCCATCCTTAGCTTCTGGGACTTTCCAGTGGTTTCTCCTAGTTCCCACCCCCCAACTGCGACTTATTTCTATTCATTCTCCTGGTGTTCTGGATTTCTTTCCTGTCTATTCCCATTCTTGGTCCTACCCCACTTTTTTCCTTCCTCCTCTCTCCCACCTAGGTCCCTCCCTCCTTCTGCCTGCCATGTTATTGTGTTCCCCCTTCTAAGAGGGGTTGAAGCATCCACACTTTGGCCTTCCTTCTTGTTAAGCTTCATTATGGTCTGTGAGTTTTATCATGGGTATTCTGAGCTTTTAGGCTAATATCCATTTATCAGTGAGTATATACAATGTATGTCCTTTTGGTCTGGGTTACCTCACTCAGGATGATATTTTCTAGTTCCATCCATTTGCCTACAATGTTCATGAAGTCATCAATTGTAATAGCTGAGTAGTATTCCATTGGGTAAATGTAACATATTTTCTCTATCCATTCTTCCACTGAGGGACATTTAGGTTGTTTCTAGCTTCTGGCTATTATATATAAGGCTGCTATGAAAATAGTGAAGCATGTATCCTTGTTATATGTTGGAACGTCTTTTAGATATAAGCCCAGTAGTGGTATAGGTGGGTCTTCAGAGAACAAATTTCCAATTTTCTGAGGATCCACCAGGTTATTTTTCAGAAAGGTTGTACCAGCTTGCAATCCCACAAGCAATGGAGGAGAGCTCCTCTTCTCCACATCCTCACCTGCATCTGCTGTTTTTGATCTTAGTCATTCTGACTGGTGTAAGGTAGAATCTCAGGGTAATTTCGATTTGCATTTCCTTGATGCCTAAGGATGTTGAACAGTTCTTTAGGTGCTTCTTGACCATTTGAGATTCTTCAGTTAAGAATTCTTTGTTTAGCTCTTTACCCCATTTTAAAATTGGGTTCTTTGTTTCTCTGGAGTCTAACTTCTTGAGCTCTTTGTATATTTTGGATACTATCCCTCTATTGAATGTAGGGTTGGTTTTGTCCTATTGTCAATGTCCTTTGCCTTACAGAAGCTTTCCAGTTTCCTGAGGTCCCATTTGTTGATTGTTGATCTTAGAACCTTAGCTATTGGTGTTCTGTAAAGGAAAATTTCCCCTGTGCCAATGAGATCAAGGCTCTTTCCCACTTTCTCTTTTATTAAATTAGGTGTATCTGGTTTTACCTTGAGGTCCTTGATCCACTTGGACTTGAGCTTTGTTCCAGGTGAAAAATATGGATCTATTTTCATTCTACTACATAGAGACTGCCAGTTAGACCAGAACCATTTGTTGAAAATGCTGTCTTTTTCCATTGTATGGTTTGGCTTCTTTGTCAAAGATCAAGGGACCATAGGTGTGTGGATTTACTTCTGGGTCTTCAGTTCTATTCAGTTGATCGACCTGTCTGTTTCTGTACCAATACCATGTTTTGTTTTGTTTTTTATCACTATTGCTCTGTAGTAAAGCTTGAGGTCAGGAAAAATGGCTATTCCCCCAGAAATTCTTTTATTTTTGAGAATTGTTTTCATTATCCTGGATATTTTGTTATTTCAGATGCAGCTGAGATGTGCTCTTTCTATATCTGTGAAGAATTGATGGGTATTGTAATGAATCTGTAGATTGCTTTTGGTAAGATGGCCATTTTTACTATGTTAATCCTACTGATCCATGAGCATGAGAGATCTTTCCATCTTCTGAGGTTTTCTTCAATTTATTTCTTCAGAGACTTGAAATTATTGTCATACATACCTTTCACTTGCTTGGTTAGAGTTACCCCAAGATATTTTATATTATTTGTGACTATTGTAAAGGATATTGTTTCCTTAATTTCTTTCCTTTCATCCTTTATGTAGAGGAAGGTTATTGATTTGTGTGAGTTACTTTTATATGCAGTCACTTTTCTGAAGTTGTTTATCAGCTGTAGGAGTTCTCTGGTAGAATTTTTGGGCAGGTAGGTCTTGTGCCCACTGGGCCCTGTGGAGATCCCAATTCGGCCAGGTGTTGGGATGGGGGTATGTCACCTGTGAGACTGTGACTTACCAATAGTCAAGGTGTCTCTGGATCTAATCTAAACATTTTAAAATAAAATTATTCTTTTTAAAAATTAAACCTCTTACATTTATGTAAAAATAAACTAAAAATTGATTTATTATAAAGCTAAAATTATAAACCTCTTAGGAGGATAAAATGGAGGTAAATCATTATTTTAGGTTAGTAATGATTTCTTAAATATGACAGTAACATGCATGAAGCAAAGTTTTAAAAAATAGATAAACTGAACTTCATTAAAATCAAACTTTTATGCTTTGAATTATTTTCTATAGAGATCAAGAAGATAATCCCTCACACGATTTATAAATTTGTCAGGTGTTAATCATCCAGAATATATACAGAACTTCTATAGCTCAATAATAATAATAAAAAAAAACAAGCACCCTCATTAGAAAGCTAGCAAAGAATTTAAATAGGTATTTCCCCAAAGGAGATTTAGGAATGGCCAATAGCACATCTAAGGTTTCTCCAGATCACCAGTCATCAGTGAAAGGCAAATCAAAAAGACAGTGCAATGCTACTCACGACACTAATCATTGTGACAGTAAATACACAGAGTCAAGAAAGCAAGCACTAGTGAGCAGGAAGTGACACTGATCTTTGGACAGCAATATGAAAATATAAAATGTGATACAGATACCACAGAGAAAGATGTCAAGGTTCTCTAAGACGCTAGGCAGAACATGCAGTGGGTAAAGATGCTTAGTGTCAAGCCCAATGAACTGAATTTGATTCCCAAGGCCAACAAAGTGGAAAGCAAGAACTAAGTCCTCACATTTGTCCTCTGACCTCCACACATGTGCCAGAGAAAAGGAGAAAGTGGAGAATTGTTATTTGTGGGGTGGGCACAGGGTTTCTTTTTGAGCTGATGAAAAAAAAAGTGTAAATGAATAGTACCCCTCTCTCTGTTTCAACAACACTGTAAATATCATCAATATCACACAATAATGTAAAATTAGCACACAGGCACCCAGAGAAAGCACACAAAAGAAAGAAATTGAAATGTACTAATCTAAAAAAGTCTAAGAATAGTTACTATATGATCTTGGAGAAATGAATAGACTAGATAGATAGATAAATTGATAGATAGATATCCCCCAAGGAACTGAAAACAGAGATCCAAGCTAAAATATATATGAAAACGTTCATAGCAACACTATTCAAATAATACAAAGTGCAAACAACCCAAAAGTCAATTGGCAGATGAGTAGATAAAACAACTCAAAACAAAAAACCAGTTTGTCAATACAAAATTGTGCTACTATTCACAAAAAGAAGTTCCACTGTGCTACATGCTACGACATGAACAGAACTGGACAGCACTATGCTAAGTGAAACAAGCAAGATATAAAAGACAGATACCTTCTGGTTTAATTTACATGACATATCTCCAGAAGGTAAATTTATAGAAACAAGAATACTAGAGAAAAGGAGATGTGGAGAATTGCTATTTGTGGGGTGGGCATAGGGTTTCTTCTTGAGCTGATGAAAAAAGTATAAATGAATAGTACCCCTCTCTCTGTTTGGACAACACTGTAAATATCATCAACATCACACAATGATGTAAAATTAGCTAAACAGGAAGGTTTTTGTTTACCTCAGATACCATTTTTTTATTTATATTTTATTTATTTATTTATTTATTTTTTAGAATCTCAGTATATAAACCTGGCTGGCTTGTAACTCAATATGTTGACCAGGCTACGGAGATTTACCTGCCTCTACCTCCAAAGTGCCAGAATTAAAAGCATTTGCCACCACATTTTGGGTTAATTAGTTTTTGTTTCTCTTTATTGAACATATGTATATGCACATGCAAGGACATGTGAATGTGCCAGAGCACATGTGTATATGGCAGAGTACAAAGTGTAAGAGTCAGTTCTCTGCTTCCACCAGGTAAGTCTTTTTGTTTTTTTTGCTTTGTTTTGTTTTGTTTTGTTTTGTTTTGTTTTTTCGAGACAGGGTTTCTCTGTTATAGCCCAGGCTGTCCTGGAACTCTCTTTGTTGACCAGGCTGGCCTCGAACTCAGAAATCCGCCTGCCTCTCAGATAAGTCTTAAAGACCCAACTCAAGTCATCAGACTTGGTGGCAAGTACATATAGAACACTCAATGTGCATTTCACTAGTCATCAAATAATTTTTTTTAAACCATGAAAATCAGCTACATCATTGTCAAATGTCAGGAAATTAAAAGGAAATTTGGAGTTCCTTGAAGTAGAGTGGATTACTACCTCTTCAGAGAGATAATACAGATGACATCATAACTACTGCTAGATTGTGACATTAGATCCCAGGACATTCTAGACACCATACCATGTGCAGAATCGGGCTTTCCTGGCTGCTGATCAGGGGGAAAATGTATTCAAATTATATATGTTCTGGTTCTCAAAAGGCAGATTTCTTTTTCTCCTCTTATTTAATTAAGCTTCTTTTTAAGGCAGTCATATTAGATGAAGATTTATTAGAATGGAGATTCATTTTTAAAAAGAAAATAAACACAGAAGGTAATGTGATCTCTGAAGAAAAAAAAATCAATTTAGCTTGCCAGTATTCAGAATTGTTTTAAAGGAAAGACTCATAAATTCTGGCTTTCTTTTTTTCTGTATAGGAACCAGGTCATTATAATACAGATTATTTAGATACTAACAATAGATTCCAGTAAACTTTGAGACATGAAATACAGGTAACAGCGTTTTGAATAACTAGTCTTTCTTCATACTGAGTAGATATTTGAGCATGCAAAAAAACTGTTTTTAGGAGCCGATTAGAAATTCAGATGCAAAAATTCCTTTTATCTGATCATGTAAAAGTGGATTAATATGGATAATACCAACAGAGAAAGATAAAAATAAATCATGTTGGATATTCAATAATCCATTACTCAAAGATAAAAGTTTTCTAATAGCCATTTAAAAAGAAATCAAAGAATATATAAATTTTAATTTAGCATAACATTGCATCACATCTTAGTTTTGAGAGTCTTCTGAAGTGTCTAGCAGCAGAAGGGCAGCTATTCATTTACTTGCTACTTGGAAATATCAAAAGTAAAGAAAATTGTGCAGGCCCAAAGATCTTACATAAAAAGAAGTCAAATTACTCACATGAAAAACCTCTATGGAGAAAAGTGAAGGTAGATAGCACTGAATGAAACTTCAGTTAAGAAAGCCAATTATTTTTATTGGGAAAATGAGTTTTTCTGTGATGATTCAGATACAAGTGGTAAATGGATAACAGCCTTAGTCAAAGAGAGGAAGTGATCTATCCAAAACAAGAAGTGATGATAAGAAATGAGAAGTGAAAGATACTGACGTGGATGTAAATCTAGAATCTGGTAAATTTGGTTTAGATTTAGAAGCTTCAGAGGGAAGAACCTTAAATCTTAAATTAAAAAAGGTATTCATTAAGAAAGGAGAGATTGACACTGGCAAAACAGACGTTTATGGTGGAGCCTCATCACAGAATGTCCATCTGACTAGCTATCCATGCTCAAAATATATGTACACAGGCTGAGGAACTCCAGTGTGCATCCATGAAATTGGAAAAGAGCACAAGAATGGGAAAAGATGCATAGAAGAAGGTAAGCAGGGCGTGAGAAGATGAACTCATGGTTTAAAATGTTTGTTGAAAACCTAGGAACCAGAGTTTGGATGCCCAGAACCCATGTTAACAATCACGCAAATGTTTGGGTAGGTGTGGCAGCCCACCAATAATTATAGTCCCAAGGAGGCAGAGGCATAGGATGCCCAAAGTTAGATGGCTGTAAAGACTATTCACATCAGTGAGCTCCGGTTATGACTGAGAGATCTTTCCTCAATAAATAAGGTGGAAGAATCATTGAAGATGGTTCCAGAGTCAACCTCTAGCCTCTTTGTACATGAGCACCCCGACAAAAGTGTTCTCACACACATACATACACTATATACATACACTACACACATACATACACTACATACATACATGTACTAGGTACTATATGCACACATGCACTTGTACATACACACACACACACACACACACACACACACACACATACACACACACACACACACACACGGAAAAATAAAAAAGGGAAAAAGTACCATTTAGCATTATTCATAAAACCTTTCCTCGAAAGGCTACTATGGTAGGTAAAGTGAATGCCAGACTTGGTTGCAGAGCTCAGCACAAGGTCTACATTAGCAGATTCCAGCACCATGCAAGAGCCTGCAGCTCTACACTTTAGGCCTATCCCAGAGTCAAATTAATAGTAATGCCCAAGCTTTAGGTTCCAAGATTGCTATAGGTCTGGGTCCTTTGGCTTTCTACAACAGAAAATCTGGGACAAGATAACTAAAAAAGAACAGTATTTACTTTCGCAGTGCTAGAGTCTGGGACCTCTAAAATGAATACACCATCATCTAGTTGTCTGGTGTTTTCTTACTGTAGCCTCAAGAAGGAAGGACAATCCCCATGTGGTAGGTCCGAGAGGGCACACTTCCCCCACAAAACCTTTCACAATGACACTAATTCTTTCATGAGGACAGAGTCCTTATGACCTATACACCTCCTATCTTAGAATAATGTTGCCCTGGGGATTATACTTCTAATACATCAAATATCAGTAGGAGTCATAAATCACATTAACAGAATAAAGGATAAAAATGGGATTAACACAATAAATGTAGCAAAAATATCAATAGGATTCAATATCCTTTCGTGATTACAAACGAAAAAACCAGAAAATAAGATATATAAAGAATGTACTTTGTGCTGATGAGATCTCAGAAGGAAAAGCATGACAATGATGTGATTTTGATAGAGCAAACTCATGGTAGAAGAAAAGAAGTAATTTCTCAAAAGTTGTTCTCTGACCATCACTTACATTAAAAAAATTCTTCATTATAGCAAAGGCCATGTATGACAAAACTATATCAATCAACATGCTTATGATGAAAGGGAAGGCTTTTCCTATAAGATCATAAGCAAGTCAAGGATGCCCACTCTCAATACACAACAAGAAGTGTTAGCCAGAGCAATTAAAGGAGAAAATGAAACAAAAGACATAGAAATAGAAAAGAAGGAAATAAATGGTATGCAAATGATATGACCTTTTCTCTTAGAAACCTCTAAAGATGCCATGTGAACATACATGCATGCACGGATGCACACACGCATACATGTCACGTGTTAAAATCGTAACGATTAAAAAAAATAGCGTATACCAAGCTGTCTTTTTAGATCTCATATTCAGAAATAAATCAAACTGTTGACTAATGTTTAGTTGCCCATACAATTTCTTTACCGAGAATCAAGTTTTCTAGCAGAGAAATAGGTTGTGTCAGTGTGGGTTCTTTTGGTTACAAGAGACAAAAACTCAACTTAAACCAGCTCAAGTGAAAATCTGGCTTTAGGCCCAGGAACAAAATTCAGAGGTAGAATACTTGCTCAGCATGGGTGTTTCTTCCTCTTCTTCTTCCTCTTCCTTCTAGTTACATTTAATGGTTAAACCTTTAATTTAATTCAAATTGAATTCTGTATTTGATGTGTGATAAGGGTCCAACATTGTCTTCCACATGTAAATATCCATCTCTGCCAACACTATTTAATGAAGAAAAAGTCCTTTTGCTATTGTTTGTTATTTACTCCTTGATAAAATGCCAATTTAGATGTAAAGCATGGCCCTCTTTGGAGGATTTCTAGATAATTCCATTGGTCTAAACACCTGGTTGTATCCTAGTATCAGGCTACTTTTAAAAAATTATTATTTTAGCTTTACAGTATATTTTGAAATCAAGTAGTTTTGCTGTTCCCAGCTTTCTTCTTCTTTGGCCATTTTGATCCTAGGTAGTTCCATTTAAGTTAAAGGGTTAACTTTTTACTTCTACGAAGTTTTATACTGAAATCTTAATGGGTATTGCCTTGGATATGTGCATTACTTTGGGTAATATATTTGTTTCAACAATGTTAATTCTTCTAGCACATGAAAATGTGTTAGTTACTGTTCTAGTATTATGAAAAGATACCATGACCAAGGCAACTCTTAGAAAATATTTAATTGGGGCTTGCTTACAATTTTAGAAAGCTAGTCTTATGATCATCATGGAGAAAATCAGGCAGACATGGCACTGGTGTGGTATCTGAAAGCTTCCTTCATGATCCACAGGCAACAGACCAAAAGAGAATGATCCTGGGCCTAACATGGGCTTTGGAAACCTCAAAGCCCAGTGGAACACTGTCTCCAAGAAGGCCACACCCACTGCAACAAGGCCACACCCACTCCAACAAGGTCACACCCACTCCAACAGGGCCACACCCACTCCAACAAGGCTCCAGCTGCTCCAGCAAGGCCATGCCTCCTCTTCTCAAACATTTTGACTACTGGGGACTATACATGCAGATATATGGTGAGGACTATTTTCATTCAAACCACCACAACATGAGATACTTTTTATTTTGTTTTCTTCAATTTTATCCGTATATTTAATTTTCTGTGTATAACTATCTCTTTCGCCTCTTTGGCTTTATGTTTAAATCTTGTATTTGGGGTATGATGATATCATAGATAATCTTGTTTTCTCATCATTTCAGACACTTCATTTGTAAGGTGTAAAATCATTTTATAGGTTGATTTTTATAACATGAAAATATAATGAATTTGTTTCTTAATTCTCTTTCTCTGTCTGTCTGTCTCTCTCTCTCTCTCTCTGTGTATGTGTGTGTGTGTGTGCACACTCACATGCACGCACAGGTGGTGGGGATCTTGGATATGAAGCATCAGTATGAAACCTCAGGACCAAATTATAAAGCAATATATATGCCAGGTACTCTACTAAATGCAATAAAGGCACAGAAAAGCATAACTTGAAGCCCCTATCTTCAATATACTTATATTTTTGACAGAAGACCCACAAAGTCTTTCTACTATGTTTCTACAAGGTTGCAGTAAGTTGGTTCTACAGTTTGAATAAGCGTCCAAAGTCTAAGTTGGCTTAGTTACCAACCTGCAGCAGTATTAGAAGATGTTGGAAATTTTAGGAAATGGGGCTTGGTAGAAGAGAGTTAGACCATTGAAGGCATATGCTTAAAGAGGGTATTGGGGCCTTGACTCTTTTTATCACACTCTTTGCTTCCTGGCTACCATGATGTTAGTAGCTCCTTCTACCATGTGCTTCTGCCACAGTGGACTGCTTAATCACCCATGGACTCAAATACAGCAGGACCAATGGGTTGAAACCCATGAAAATATGAATGAAAACAAACCATTTGTCATAGTTATGGAAAGCTGAATGGAAGGAATGATACATAAGGTGAGCTAGGTTTTAGTGGGGAAAGAAATTTTTCCTGAGTGGGAGACTAAGGAATGGTTCCTGGGGAGCTGTATTAACAGATATTTGGAACAAATAGTGACAGATGGTCATGCTTACATCATAAAGATGAGGAGTAGGTAGAAAGAAGATAGTAGGTGAAGTGCTCCAAATAGGGTGAACAGGACCAAAAACATGGGCATCTTTGAACATGATTTTTGTTAAAACTATTAGGGTCAGAGACTTAGACCTTCCCTGGTGGACTAGACACCAGAGTAAGGGTGTACACAGAACTGTCAGATTAATACCACACTGAGAGACAGGCTCTAGAAGATGTAGCTCTCAGGACAGCCCAGGGAAGTCCATTCAATGAGTCTAGACAAGAAGCCATGGAGATAACACTTGAGCAGTCAGTAGGAAATGGGCAAATACAAGAGTGGAAAAGAATAAGGAGAACAGGAGTTGGAAATTAAGTAGAAAAAGAAATATGGTGCCTTACTTGTATGACCAGCTGAGAAGGAAAGCAAGTAATGTTATTTTGAGGTGAAGAGGAAAGATGTCTTGGGCTGTCTCAGGCTTTAGCTGTTTTAGAGAAATCCTGGAGTAGAAGAATACCAGAAACAACCAGGCTCAACCATAAGCCAAGCTCTGCAGAGGTCAATCAGAAAGACTGCAGATTTAAGAAATAAAAGTCTAGGTTATGTAAACTCAGCTAGGGTTATGTAGTAAGCCCAGGAGTTGAGACATCAGAGCACAGATTTGAATATATACTGTAGTTATCAAAGAGGTTAATGAGGTCAAGAAAGCTTATCAAGCTCAGGAAAGAAGGAAAGAATGAACAAGGCAAGGTATGCTAACAGTAGTAGCAAGGAGAAAACGGTGCTTGTATCCTTGCTGTCCTGTTATCAGTCAAATGACTAACAAAAATAGTACTGATGTCACAAGGCAGGAGGAGATGCAGATGCCAGGTGCTTTGGGCACTGCCTGGAACACTGTGTACATTGAGTAGATGTCACCCTGCAGCCCAGCCAAGCACTGTTCTAATGAATGTGGGCAGTGAAAAGAATGTTGCATTCACAGGGCAGAATTATGCAGCTCAAAGTTAGGTTTTGATGAACAAGGAAGTGATTCAGAGACATGCCTTCAATGTAATGTTAAGAAAGAAAATCCTGAATAAAATTAGCACTTCTACTAAGTAACAACACATACACATACTCAGACCCTTGCAATACAAGCAGATTGTCCATTCTTGGTGTTTATCTTAGATGATGAGAATAAAGGTGGAGATGGGAGCCAGTGAGACGGCTCAGCAGGTTCAGACACCTGACAGCAAGTCCAACAACCCAAGTTTGATCCCCAAATCTCACATGGTGGCCAGAAAGAACCAACACCCATGGGTTGTTCTCTGACTTCCACAAGGACACTGGTGCATGCCATTGCATGTGTGCATGTGCACTCTCTCCCCAACCTCCCTCACTCCCCTGTCTCAAATACACACACACACACACACACACACACACACACACACAAAGAAGGAACAGGAGGAAGGGAGACAGAGAGAGAGAGAGAGAGAGAGGAGAGAGAGAGAGGGAGAGACAGGGACAGAGACAGAGATAAAGACAAAGACAGAGAGACTAAATAGATACATAAATTTAAAGAACAAGAATGAATGATGGGGGTTGACTTTCTATTTTTTTATTGCATTGTTCACATTTTTATAGCAAGACCATAATATTTTACAGGCAGAAAACAATTTGCAAATAGACAAAGTGATCACTAGCATAAATACATAGAAGATTCCAGGAGGGAAGTCCTTCATCTTGGTCTTGGCAACTACACAATCATTGGCCATGGTTTCAACAGGATGATGATGATAAAACAAAATGTTATAAAACATTATATATGTATATAAAACCACTCAAATATGCAGAAGACTATCTAGACAGTTGATACCACCTAGGTTCTCTCTAATAACATTTTCCTTTCTTCTGTGTAACAAGTCGAGATTGAATAATCAGAGTTCTGTGCTACAGTGGAGAGATAAGTGAGCAGGTGTTGAGAGAATGAGGCTGGGCTGTGGAAGGCCTGCTCATGATCTAGTGATAAAGCAGAAGACAGGCAATGATTTAATTTAGAATACAAAGAGGGAAATGTACCTCTAGCAGGAGTAAAAGAGTCAGAAATTAAAAGTGCATAGAAATAGGAAGTTGTGAGTAAGACACTCCACTGCAAGTCTCAAAAACCAAACAAATTGCCACCAACACAAACAAAGGCAGAAATGTTTGCAATGGGCACACTGGGGTGAACTTATGCTACGTGTTCCCTTCCTAAACAAGTCCACCGTTTAGTTGAATGTGTTTATTTCTTCTCCTTTATAATCCTTCATACATGATTAGCACGAGCCTTGTTTAGGGAGACATAACCCAGTGGAAATTTTATAAAGGTGAATAAATGGTTAAAACCTAACAAAAGGATTGTTCCTCCAGTCCTTTAAAGAATGGAACCTTGTAAAAAGAATTCTTCATTTTTGCCTCAAATACTGCCACATTCATAAATCAAATTGTAGAGCAGGTTTTACATGGTTATTGAAAATGAATAAAAAAGTTACTTGGCTGTTCAAGATGTTACTCTATTTATCTCAACAAGATTATGCAATAATACCTGAATTTGTAACCAAAGGAAGAAGGTGGGTTATGGAACAATTATTCATAGAGATAGGACTCGCTTTATAAAAGGTAGACTCTCGTGAAATGTTGCGAGGAATGACTGAATATGATTAGTTGCACCCCATGTATCTCATCCTCACTTATGATATTGAAATACACTGAAATAGGATTTTGTAATAATAAAAGATTTAATAAATTTCATCTTTTAAAATATTTAATATTTTTATAATCTGTAATTGATATGCTTCTTTATATATATACACATCTTTGAAAACATGTATTAAAATTAATCAGCACTAGTCCACATTCTTATCTAAAGAGTGGGATGATGCAGAATCTGCTTATGAAATATTTTCCTGCTATTAAATTGATTTTGAACATGTTTTAGACTAAATAATAATATATTGAAGTACTATGAGTAAAGGCACTATCTAATTATTACTGAAAATTGTTGCCCAGAAAAAAAAAAACTGTTTTGAATGTTCTTTCATCTATAAAACACAAGCAGTATATTTTTGTTTTGTCTGTGAGAGATATCACACAGATACATGCTGGAGTCTCAATAATTTTGTGATCTGGTGTGCAGCTGGAATGCATCTCAGGGCCAGAACATTTGGCCAGCTGGGCAATACTCGCAGGTCGCTCTTCATCATGAAACATAAACAAGAAAGTAAGATTACTAAACAGCTCTGAAAGCTGAGCTGTTTTCAACTCACTTATCTATTAAGCAGGTTCCAATAGGTACAAATTCCTTACTGTATAGCCATTACTGGTCTGGAATTCACAGTACAGGTCAGGTAACCTTGAGGTTTTGCTCATCCTTCTACCTCTGCCTGCTCAGTGTGGAGATTACAGGCCAAGACTACCCAATGTTTCTAATTGAAGTAGTAGTAGAAAAAAAAATGTCCCGTATCAGGATTTAAAAACCTGAAAGCCACTATCAGCATTTCTCTTCAGCACCCACAGATCTGTCTAGGCACAGTTACACCAAATCTGCCCCTCGACTCACCCTAGTATGTGTCTTTGATTCTGTTCTCTGAATTAGTAATAAAACAACTGGGGGAAAAGGATGACGGTGTCAGAGGGCTTAGCATATCATGGAAGGACAGATCAGTTCCCATCATAGTGGCCAAGGAATCAGAGAAAGAGAACGTGGATGCTCGGCTGGCTTTCTTCTTTTGTTTTCCTTTGTCTTAGCTTATAGGAGTACCAACCACATCCATACTACAGGCAGATCTTCCTCCTTCAGATAGTCATCTCTCTAAATGCCTCCACCAACATGCCCAGAGGTGTGCCTCAATAACCTTTTAGGTGGTTCTTGTGTGTGTGTGTCTGTGTGTGTGTCTGTGTGTGTGTCTGTGTGTGTGTGTAATGTAGAGGTCAATATTGGGTGCATTCTTCAATTGCTCAATTATTTTAATTAAGTAAGTAAGTGCATGTGTTTGTATGAGTTTATGTGCTCCATGTAAGTTCACATGCCTGAGGAGACCAGAAAAGAACACCAAATCCCCCCTGAAATTGGAGTTGTAGATGTTGAAAGTCATCATGTGGGTTTTAGGAATTGTTGGTCCTCTATAAGAGTAGTAAGCACATAACTGAGCTCTCTTCAGCTTTGTCACTAATTTGTAGAGAAAGAATCTCTATGTCACTGAACATACACATGTGGCTAAAATGGCTGCTCAATGAGCTTGAGGGATTCTCTGGGATTTGCCAACCACATCGCTCTACCATTGTATTTGGGCTCCTGGCTCTCTTTTGGAGGGTAAACATCAAAACTCACATTCTCCTGCTTCTCTGATGGGCACTTTATGTCCTGAGTCATCTCTTCAGCCCTACTTGGTTCTTAAAACAATCTATCAACCAAAACTAACCATCACATTCTCCAACACAAAAACCATGGCCTTCCTTTCATTTCTGCCAAATGTTGTAGTGTGCACATCTAACTGATGGGATCCTGTTTATATCCTGAAGTCAAATAGCAGCTTTTAGATTTCCAGCCCCCACCGCACAGGAAGATACGCTGAGATTAGCGGTGAATGCCAAACAAGTTACCATACACAATGATCCATTTTCATGATTATGCCAACCATCTATAGAGATGTCTTCCTTATACCTATACAAGTCCACATTATAGTATCCCTTATTTTTATCATTAAAATAGTTCAATCTTGCCAATAAGAAGAAATCCAAGTTCCCTGTCTTCCCAACAGCAGTCAACTTCACTGCCATCTGTAATTTTATTCTTATACAAATGGAGTGTGACTGTAGTCACTTAATGGTAAATGTTTCTTTCTTCAAATTAGTAAAGTTAACCAAAAAAGAAACTAGCTGAGTTTTTGATCAAAGATATAATCAGAGACAGATTTGATTTTTTGCTAGGTCAGGAAAGATTGCCAGCTAAGGCATGGGCAAACTTCATGCTTTCTAAGAAGCATGAAGCTGTCAAGGCATGAGGCACGTGCCTTTAATCCCAGAACTTGGTAGACAGAGTCAGGCATATCTCTGGAGGTCTGAGGTCTGCCTGGTATAAACAATAAAGTCCAGGATAGTAGGGTTTACATATTGAGACAGTTTCAAAAGACAAAACAAAACTGAGCAAACAAACAAACAAACAAACAAACAAGAATCATGGATCTGAATGTTAAACAAAATACAGGAGTTTTAAAGAAATGGCCTAATTTCTTTTTACTTGTTTGTTTTTCTTTTATTGGGTATTTTCTTTATCCACATTTCAAATGTTATCCCCTTTCCAAGTCTCTCCTCCTGAACCCCCCCATCCCCCTGCCTATATGAGGGTGCTCCCCTACCCACCCAGTCACCCACTCACGCTGTTTGTATGACTTTGAAGCCTACTAGTTAGCCTGTTTGAGACAATGTCCTCCTTTGCATGAGGACAGTAATAACTATCAGCTATGAGTGTTATAAAAAACAAAGCAGCATGCATGAAAGAATTCCAGAGAGCATCTAGCACATATTAGATATTCATTGCTTTAATTATCCATCCATTCATTCAATCATTCTATAAATATTTATTGAGTATCTATACCATGCCAGGTACTGTTCAAAGTGCTTTTCAGGTGTTATTCAATAACAAGGAGGGGGACAAAATATATGATGAGTTTGACCCTTTGGAGTTTATAAACTAGTGGAAGAGGCCACACAATAAATAAATGAACATAAATATAATTACATAATTACAAACTGGGATGTATGCCATGAAGTTAGAGGATAAAGTGGCAGGAGAATGACCAGCAGGTGAGACCTAATTTAAATTGAGGTGGTCCAGGAAGGCCTCTCTCTAGAAATGTCATTAAAACTGAGGGATGCAGGGGAAGAAATTAACTAATTGAAAAGTAAGCAGAATGAGGCGAGTGGATAGTTGCTACTGATGCTTTGCAATGAGTGATGCTCTGCAAAGGATGATGCTCTGCACTAAGTGATGTCCTAGATGATGCTCTGCACTGGATGATGCCCTAGATGATGCTCTGCACTGGATGATGCTCTGCACTGGATGATGCCCTAGATGATGCTCTGCACTGGATGATGCCCTAGATGATGCTCTGCACTGGATGATGCCCTAGATGATGCTCTGCACTGGATGATGCTCTGCACTAGGTGATGCCCTAGATGATGCTCTGCACTGGATGATGCTCTACACTAGGTGATGCATAGGATGGTGATCTCACAGGGTGACGTTTTGCACTAGGAATAATCATTATTTCCATAAGTTGTCTTTATGTGCAAGTATAGGGTATCTGGAACCCAAGTTAAATGAAAGGAAGTAGTTGATCTGAAGATGAAGAGAAATAGAGAGGGGCATGAGTATTCTGAAGCAACTCATACTGTCTCAAAAGAGCTGGTGGTGCACATCTTATCACCAACTGTGTGTTTAGTGACATCATGATGATGACATGAAGCTGTCCATAGATGGAGTACTTACAACATCCAAGTCAGCATGAAATACAATAAAAGCCCCATCTCCTAGTTGTTAAAGCTTGGCTAGCACATCTGTGCAAGGGCTTGTTGTGTTTTTTGATATTCTGAACTA
Organism: Mus minutoides; assembly: GCA_902729485.2. Lineage (NCBI taxonomy): Eukaryota > Metazoa > Chordata > Mammalia > Rodentia > Muridae > Mus > Mus minutoides. The sequence continues at coordinate 87,434 of LR751401.1, read as the reverse complement.
CCCTTTAATAAAAATCAAATAAAAAGGAAAACAAGGAACTTGGAATGCAGCTTACTTAATATAAACAAGGTCCTAGATTTAATCCCCAGTATTGCTGCATCTATATGTGTTTCTCTCACTTTGGCTCTTTTTCTTCTCTTTGTTATATCCTATTCTGGATTGATTTTGTTTTAGCTTTTTTACTTTATCATCATTTTTAGATGTTTGTTTGTATAATAATAATAATAAAGGATTGTGGATTTGGGTGGATAGGGAAGAGGGCAGAGTCTGGTAAGAGTTAGGGGAAGGGAAATTGTAATCATACCACATTGTATGAAAAAATATATTTTCAATTTAATAAAAAGAAAAGGAAAGAAGAGGAAAGGGGGAGGGAAAGAATAAAAAGAAAAGAATAAAGAAATGAGAAAAAGTAAAGATAAAAATGTATCCTCTTATTTAGTTAGAACTGAGTTAGAACTCATTCTAACTTCAGGTGCGTATCATCACCTCACGTCATGTCATCATCATGATGTCACTAAACACAGAGGTGGGATGAGAGGTGCACTGCCAGGTCTTGTGAGCCTAACTGTTTCATCTCGTTTAGACCAGATTGCTGATGTACCACAGGTATACCTGCAGACAAATTATAGGGAACACCACTCATTCCCAGTGTAGAGGCAAATGCTTCCAAATGAAAGACTAGGGTCCATCCTAAGTATTTCAGACCGAGCACTTATCTACAGCTTGTTTACAAATTAATTGTTTTCATTCATATCTGGGCCAGTATATGCATATACATATGTGTCACTATCTTTGTATCTGTCCTCCTCCCTCTCCCACCACCTTACCTTCTGCTTCCTTATCACATGCATTCTATCACCCTCTCTATTTCCTCATTCAAGATTTCTTTCTCACAATCCCTTTCTAGTTTCATGACTTACAAACGCACACACACACACACACACACACACACACACACATTAAATCTTGGTTCTTCATCATATGAGAGGAAAATGTGCTTTTGCCTTTCTGATACTGGCTTACTTTGCATAACATGATCTCCAATTGCATCTGTCTTCCTGCACATGGAATGATTTCATTTTTATTTACAACTGCATAAAATTCAATTGTGTATATGCACCACATTTTCTGTTTCCATACATTAGTTACTTCCCTTTCCTGGCTATTGTGAACAGTGCAGCAATAGATGCCAACATACAAATACCTCAAAATAGAGAATATTTTATACATAGAATTGCTATATGAGCATAGGAAGGTTCATGGTTGGATGCTAAAGTAATATAGCTACTGAAAGTGCCAAAAAGTTATCAGTTCCAGGGCTGAGAAAACAAATAGGTCTTCAGGCGGAGCAGCAAGTGCCTTTACCTATTGAGCTGTCTCGGTGGCTCTATTTCTGCATTTCTTATTAACAGAGACATTGGTAGCACATCTCTCCTGTCTTCTCCTCTTCCTTTTCCTCTTCCTCTCCTCCTCTTCTTCTTCCTACACTCCTCTTCCTCCTCCTCTTTCCTCCCCCTCCCCCTTCCCCCTCTCCTCCACTTCCTCCTCCTTCTTCTTCTCCCTTCCAGGCAAGGCTCCACTCTTTAAAACAAGCCAGCCTCAACTCAAGCTCCTCCTTCCTGCTTCAGTCTCCCAAGTGCTGGGATGGCAGGCATGGTGACGCATGAACTCCTTCACAGTTCTTGATAAAGCTCTCCATCTGACTTATCAAACATTTGATTGTGAAACTACTGCTCACTCCACCTCCCTGAATATTTCCCAGAAATAAGGTAGAGAAAAATGAAGCAAATCAGTTACCTTGTATCATTCTGTTGACTTCTAAAATAAAGTTTAGTGGCCTATCTTTCCTTTTCTCCATTAGTATTGCTTTGGCCATTTGAGTTAATTCTTTTCTGAATTTCCGGTGAGCTGTTAGCAGGGGAAAATCATTAGAGGACTTCAAACTGGTGTATTTGGACAGAAGCCTCTTAACTTCCATGTTATCCCTGGCATGCTTATGAAGTTTTTGTTTTCCGTATATACTACTAGCTTTAATTTTCAGCATCCTGTCTTGCAAAGAGACAACTAGCTGGGTGTTTATTCAAGTGTCAATAGTGTAGGCACCTTCATCGATGAACCCTTCAATGGAGAGAACTTGGTTCTCACTGAGCATTGGGAATGCTTCGTCCTGTTAGCTATCATTACCCTGCACATGCAAGTGGGCTTTAGGTCCTTTGATAGGGAAGAAAACCCAGCATGTTCTGTTTAGATCTTGAGCTGTGATTTTCAACAGAGTACCATCCAGAGGAAATGTTTGAAGATGGGGACTGAAAGTTAAACTGACCAATTTCAAAATTTTGCATGAGTCCAGCAGAAAACCTTCCACTGGCCTAAGGTGCACCTCTCACAAGTCTCTGCCTTTCCATGAACTAACAGACTGCATACGCTAACCCTGCTAAAGAATCCATTGTCCCTCAGGCCTCCCTTGAACGGAGAAGGAGAAGGACAGCTTCCATGTCTTCTGTCATTACATGAGATTAGTTTACCTTTCCAGCAGTTTAAACAGAATAACAGCTCAATGGACCTCCTAGGACTGACCAAATCAGAAAATGGAGCTCTAACCAGTATTATAGCTAGGCGTAATCGTTTTCTGATATTTGGTCTAAATTTTATTGCTATCAGTTGAGTATCTTTTTTTAAAGCAATTTTATTTTTCTCCCAATTATGCACATATGTTTTGTGTAATAGATCTCCTTGTGGTAGAAGAATAAGGGGACACTGAAAATGACATTGGTTATTTAGTTCTTGTTATTACAATCAATGGTTTCTTTATGATCATTTTGTTAAACTAGGCATTTATTATGTTTTCCTTTTCCTTTCTTTCTTTTTTTTCCAGTAAAGTCAAAGCCGTTGGCCTCTTATCTCCCTGTTCAGAATTTTCCTCCCATTTGATGAGATAGTTGATAACAGAGTCTTTTCATCAAGGTGCTTTTAAGGTAATTTTTATGTTTTTGTTTAACATGGCTCAAAGAGTAACTCCCCCCTCAAATCAAGATGCAGATGCTGATTAAAACACATGGGTGTCTGCTTCCCTGCATGTTGGCCCAGTGCCTGGAAGGATCACGCACCAGCAGGTGGATGGGATTGTGGCTGATCCACCTGTCATGAGAACGGACTGTAATGAAACCTAGGCTGTACTCCAGTAAAAATCAGGATCTCCATGCCTTTGACTAAATCACTTCAGAACAAGCTTCTATTATGATAGAACTAACTAGTGGTTTTCAAAATTAAAATCAGAAAGGGCTCTGGTACAGTATGCTTTTTCCCACACTGTGGGAGATTCTTGGGGGAATGATAGCAGAAACATTACTGCGATAGAGTGACGACAAAATGTGGTTCCAATCCTTTCCCTTGTTGGCCACTGTTGTCCTAACTGAAGCTTGGCTAGGTAACTTATTGGGAGCCACAGGTCATTATCCCATATGGTATATATAGAAGCTTGCAAAGAACTTATGGCTCTCCACTTGTACACTTCTGCTATTGTCTCCACTGTGAGAGAATAAATAGGTTGGGTCTATTGATGACTAAGAAACATGTACGCAGTCACTCTTAACCACCCACGTTGTGGATAACTAATCATCTGACTTGTTGATGCATCCAGTCTGACCAATGAACCTACCTTTTCAAAATGAAAGTAAATAACCCATCTAAAGACTAGAACACACACACACACACACACACACACACACCCCTCATCATTTTAAGCCATTGAGACTTGAGTTGGCATCACTGATCATCTCCATATGATTAACAATTCACACAGTCATTGTTGAACAAACATTGGCTGAGTACCAAGTAGGCTCTGGGGTGATGCAAAGATGAGCAAGGCATAATAGTCACTGCCTTCAAAGTGCATAGATACTAGTCACAGACATGAATTTGTCAATATGTAATAACAGTATAAAACAGTGCTAAATATAAGCAAAAACACCCTGCTATGCAAACACCACTCAGTTCCAATGTTTAAAAAAGAATGCTTTAAATATGAACACTTAATGACTCACAAGTATCTACTTGCATCTATCTACACATGAACACCTTCATTCCTATGAATGTTGCATTCACAGAATAATACGTGGCATCAGAAGACTCAGTCATACTCTCATTAAAAGTGAGTGTTTACTCATTTGATACCTAAGTTTTGTTTTTACCCATCTGACCATTTGAGATTGATGTGTGAATTTTTGTCATCTGGAACCCCAAATATGAGGTGATTTGTCTTTCAATGGAAGGAAACAAAATACTGTTTGACGTATAAGAGTCTCTACAAAGCAAAGAGAAAGAGTACAGAAGTATCCAGCCAGAGTAAAGAGGGAAAAATAATAAAGAGGAGAGCCAGAGCCAGAGCAACTTCACCATGCTGCGTAAGTGTGGTCCATGGACTCACAGTACCTACTGTGATTTTCCTGGGAACTCATTAGAAATGCTGACCACAAGCCCCAACCTAGGCATACTGAATCAAGTCGATTTTTTACTCCTGGGAAGTCAGATAATTCACCCACACTAAAGTCTGAGGTGAATGTTTAAGAGGCCCTGAGCTATTCTATTTGCTTCAGGGACCCTTATCTGAGACCCAAAATAAATAAGCAAATATGCCTTGTTTTTTGTGAGATGCATGTAAGTACATAAACAATATTATTACAATAAACAAACAAATGAATGAATGAATGCACTTGAATATCACTATAGCACCTAAGAGACTATTTCAAACACTGCTTTTCAATTTGGGGGATAAGACCCAAGAGAGGATTACACAGTCATTTAGAGAAATTTAAAATTTCAACACCAGTTAGAAATTGTGGTGTACTTTTACAAAATGGATGGAACTAGAAAATATCATCCCAAGTGAGGTAACTCAGACCCAAAAGGACATGTGTGGTAAATACTCACTAATAAGTGGATATTACCACCACCCCCAATAGAACTCAGAAAGATTAACAAGTTGAAGGGCCCAAATGGGGACACTTCAATCCCAGTTGGGAGGGAGAAGAAAACAATCACAAAGAGGGAGGGGAGGACCTGGGTAGGAAAGGGGACAGGATGGGGAGGGAAGAGGGGAACATAATCAGGTATTGGGTTGGGGGGGAGGACTGAAGCCTTGAGGGCCAGCAGAAAGAATGGAAACAGGTAACCTTGGGAGGGAGGAGGGAGGAGTACCCTCCAGAATGTACCAGAGACCTGGGAGGTAAGAGACTCTTAGAACTCAAAGAGAAGGACCTTAGATAAAATGCTCTACAGTGGGGAAAGGGAACTTGTAGAGCCCACCTCCAGCAGAAAGATAAGGCATCAAATGAGGGATGGGATTGCCATCCCACAGTCAAAACTCTGACCCATAATTGTTCCTGTCTGAAAGAACTGCAGGGACACAAATGGAGAAGAGCCTGAGGAAAAGGAGGCCTAGTGACAGGCCCAAACTTGGATCCAGCTCAAGGGGAGGCCCCAATGCCTGACTCTTTTATTGAGGCTATGCAGTGCTCACAAAAAAAGACCCATCATGACTGCACTCTGAAAGACCCATCAAGCAGCTGAAAGAGTTAGATGCAGATATTTGCACCCAACCTATAGACAGAAGCTGCTGACCCCTGTGGTTGAATTAGGGAAAAGCTGGAAGAAGCTGAGGAGGAGGGCAACCCTGTAGGAGGACCAGCACTCTCAACTAATCTGGACCCCCGAGATTTCTCAGATACTGGACCACTAACCAGGCAGCATACACCAGCTGATATGAGAGCTCCAACACAGCAGAGTACTGCCAGGTCTGGGTTCAGTCAGAGAAGATTCACCTAACCCTCAAGAGAATGGAAGCCCCAGGGAGTGGGCGATCTAGTAGGGAAGTGGAGAGATCTAGTAAGGGAGTGGGGACATCCCCGTGGAGACAAAAAGTATAGAGAAGGTAATGGATGGGGAACAGTCAGAGGATGAACCAGGAGAGGGATAAAATCAGGAATGTAAAAACAAAAACAAAACCCCACAAAAACAAACCCAAAATCTCAGTGATCAAGCCTTTCCCCAAACCAATTTAAGTCAAAACATTTGATGCTATGGAGGGACAGAGGATGGCAGATGTGATGTTAACTTTCATTATCAAATGGATGAAATTTCTATTTGCTACAGAAATGTCTATGAGGCTGTTGGCAGAAAAGTGCAACCAATCATGGAAGACCTACTATGAGCATGGGCATTCCTGTCCTGTGAGGTCCCTGACTAAATTAAAGCAGTGAACTGGGCACCATCATTCTTCACATTTCTGCTGCCATGCCATCCCATCCCATCATGGTGGGACAGGACTCTCAAACTGAGGCCAAAGAAATCCTTCTTTCTTTAAGTTGCTTTTGCCAGATATATTTATATAGTAACTAACCCAGAGGGTAAGCCCAAATATCTGGGGTTTTTTGTTTTGTTTTGTTTTTTGGGTTTTTGGGTTTTTTTTTTGGGGGGGGGGTTTCGAGACAGAGTTTCTCTGTGAAGCTCTGGCTGTCCTGGAACTCACTTTGTACACCAGGCTGGCCTTGAACTCAGAAATCCACCTGCCTCTGCCTCCCGCGTGCTGGGATTAAAGGCGTGCACCACCAAGGCTGGCTCTGTTTTTTAAAATACTTTTTTTGGTCTTTTAATGCATGAGCACTTTAGAGAATCACTGATTTCAAACATTGAATAGAAAAGAGAAGGAAAGAGACAATGGCAGAGAGTCTCACTGGCAGTCGGACTCCTGTTTTGAGACGTCAGTGCTATACACACATGTTATGTATATAGATGGTATGCTATACAGAATGTTTCTAACTGCTGAGAGAAATGTAAATCTATTTAATATTGAGATATTGTAAAGCTGTATTAAAGTATACATTAAACAAATCTTTAAAGATGGAGAAATAATCACAAGTTAAAGTCTTGGCTTTTTTGGGGGTGGGGGGTAAGTAAAATTTATACCTAAGTTCAAATCCACGGAAGACAAGAATAACTGAAGACAATAAATTTATAACATATCTTAAATAGACAGATAACTGAAGAATTTGTCATAGATTTCACTAAAACTGGATCTATTTAGTTTGTTCTACAGAGGAAAACGAATGTCCCAAACTTCTAGCCATGAGGGGTATTCATGCTCAACCTATTAAATTTACAACATCCTGGGTACAGAAGTGTCCTATCTAGATTACTACTGGAGAGATCCTTGAAATGTTTGGGTACTAGTGACATTTAATGGATTGACTGTATTGTGAAAAGAACACTTCCTTATGCTATACTTTATCATTTTTGTTGTTTTTGTAGTATCTCGTGCAGCCTAGGCGAGCATCCAACTTGCTATGTAGCTGATATTAGCCTTGAACCCTTTATCCTCCTTTCTTGAATTTTCATGTATTGCAATTACAAGTTATTGCCAAAGTACTGGTGCTGTCACATCATATTTCAACCTTAGGGACCTTTGGAAACCTGCCAATGGCAAAAGGACTTCTTTCTGTGAAAGTATGCATACTCAGCTAAACAGAGGTTTTTCCAGAAAATAAAGGATCCCCCCAGTGCTGATGTCTGGATTGAGTCCCTCCAAAGACTGTGGCTGTGCTACATGTTATTCAGATATCCATTAATTTGTGCCAGCTTGATGTGCACGGGCTTCATCTCAGAGAATTAATAAAGCAAGGAACAAATTTAGTAAATGAAGACTTGCAGTAATCAAAGGGAAGACCCAGAGGCCCGGTGCTCAGGTCCTGCTAGTGCTGCAGGATGTGCCACCTCGCCTGTATTAGACAGCACTTTTGGGTTTTCCTCTCTGTATTACTTATCTATAGTTGAAACTTTTCTCTGAAAAGTTATTGCAAAGCACATCTAACATAAAGGCTGGCATATTAAATTTTTTTTTAGTGTACACATGTGCAATCTCAATAACATGTTCTTTAAAATTAAAAGTGTACTCATTAAAGGAAGAACTCTGTATTTACCATTCCCTACAATTCCTGGCTACTACTATTCTGATTCTCTCTCTCTCTCTCTCTCTCTCTCTCTCTCTCTCTCTCTCTCTCTCTGTGTGTGTGTGTGTGTCTGTGTGTCTGTGTGTGTGTGTGTGTGTGTGTGTGTGTGTTACTACAAATTAAACATTAAACCTAGGGTCTTGCACATTCTAACTGAGCCATATACCTATTTTACTTTTCATATTTTACTTTAGATGGGGTCTCACTAAGTTATCTAGGCTGGTCTTGAATTCTCTCTATCACAGGAAGGCCTTGAGCTTTAGCTTCTCAAATAGTTGGGTCACAGGCCTGCCATAACAGACTCAACTCAGGATAGCTAAAAGATGGAAGGGTTGTAAGTGCCCAGCTACATATGACTAAATGAAATGAAAATTAGTAGCTATATACATGGAAGCTTAAGGAAATACATTTTGACCCATGACAATCATAGATTAGCCTGCAGGACACTATGCTAAATAAAGTAGGACACAGAATGCACATGTGTGCATGAAACACACACATGCACACATACATACATACATACATACATACACACACACACACACACACACACACACACACACACACACACAAATACACCTTCACATTCATAGAGACAGAATTTTATCATATGTAGTCTGGATAGCCAGCCCCACAGTCAGGAGAGTGAGAGAGCTGGCCCTGTCCCTTACTAGCTGCAGCACTTAGGAGAGTAGGCCCTGTGCTGTGCCTCAACTGAGTAACACAGCGGAGCTGGCTTTGGTGGTGTGGGTGTAGGTATGGGTGTGGGTGTGCTGGCCCTAAGGATATGAGAGCAGGAGAACTGACCCTGGCCCTTCCAGCTTCTGCTGCATTGGGTAGGCTACCCAGAACTTTGTTGGAGAGCTGACCTTGGTGGTACAGCTGGCAGGCTGACAAGCCCAGCTACCACTCAGATCCAGGGTTCTGAGTCGATCCACCCTAAATTCTCTACCATCCACCAACTGTTGGAGTGTGTGAAATATTGCTTGTATTCTGTTGGTAATTTGGTCTCCCCAAACTGGTTGGCCCAGAGAGGAGAACACATAGATGCTAAGTGATCCTGCCCCCAGTTAATTCTGATTGGTAAATAAAGATTCCAACAGCTAATAGCAGGGCAGAAGAGACAGATGGGGTTTAGGTTTTGTGAGCATCAGGTTGGAGAAGAGGAGGAGAAGAAGAACATACAAGAGGAGCAAGGAGAAGGCAACATAGGTTAGCTGAACCATAAAAACATGGCCCTACAGGGGAAAAATTCTTGAACAGAACAGCAATGGCTTGTGCTGTAAGATCAAGAATCAACAAATGAGACCTCATAAAGTTGCAAAGTTTCTGTAAGGCAAAGGACACTGTCAATAAGACAAAACGGCAACCAACAGATTGGGAAAAGATCTTTACCAAACCAAAATCCAATAGGGGGCTAATATCCAATATATATAAAGAACTCAAAAAGTTGGACTCCAGAAAATCAAATAACACTATTAAAAAATGGGGTACAGAGCTAAAGAAAGAATTCTCAACTGAGGAACACCGAATGGCTGAGCAGCACCTAAAGAAATGTTCAACATCCTTACTCATCAGGGAAATGCAAATCAAAACAGTCCTGAGATTCCACCTCACACTAGTCAGAATGGCTAAGATCAAAACCTCAGGTGACAGCAGATGCTGGTGAGGATGTGGAGAAAGAGGGACACTCCTCCATTGCTGGTGGGATTGCAAGCTTGCACAACCACTCTGGAAGTCAGTCTGGTGGTTCCTCAGAAAATTGGACATAGTACTACCGGAAGATCCAGCAATAACTCTCCTGGGCATATACCCAGAAGATGTTCCAGCTGGTAATAAGAACACATGCTCCACTATGTTTGTAGCAGCCTTATTTATAATAGCCAGAAGCTGGAAAGAACCCAGATGTCCCTCAACAGTGGAATGGATACAGAAAATGTGGTACATTTACACAATGGAGTACTACTCAGCTATTAAAAACAATGAATTCATGAAATTCTTAGACAAATGGATGGATCTGGAGGATATCATCCTAAGTGAGATAACCCATTCATAAAAGAACACACATAATATGCACTCACTGATAAATGGATATTAACCCAGAAGCTCAGAATACCCAAGATACAATTTGCAAAACATATGAAACTCAAGAAGAAGGAAGACCAAAGTGTGGACATTTCCATCTTTCTTAGAAGGGGGAACAAAATACTCATGGAAGGAGTTACAGAGACAAAGTTCAGAGCAGAGACTGAAGGCATGACTATCCGGAAACTGCCCCACCTGGGGATCCATCCCATTTACAGCCACTAATAAACCCAGACACTATTGCAGATGCCAACAAGAGCTTGCTGACAGGAGACTAATATAGTTATCTCCTGAGAGGCTCTGCCAGTAGCTGACTAATGCAGAAATAGATGCTCATAGTCATCCATTAGACAGAGCACAGGGTCCCCAATGAAGGAGCTAGAGAAAGTACCCAAGGAGATGAAGGGGTTTGCAGCCCCATAGGAGGAACAACAATATGAACTAACCAGTAACCCCAGAGCTCCCTGGTACTAAACCACCAATCAAAGAAAACACACAGAGAGTCTCATGGTTCTAACTGCAAATGTAGCAGAAGATGGCCTAGTCGGTCATCAATGGGAGGAGAGGCCCTTGGTCCTGTGAAGGTTCTATGCCCCAGTACAGGGGAATGCCAGGGTCAGGAAGTGGGAGTGGGTGGGTTGGGGAGCAGGGGGAGGGAGGAAGAGGATAGGGAATTTTCGGAGGAGAAAGTAGGAAAGGGGATGACATTTGAAATGTAAATAAAGAAAATATCTAATTTAAAACAACAAGAACAAGAACAAGAACAACAAAACCAAAACCATGGACCCGTGGGCTAGCCAATTGGAGTTAAGAGCAGCCCTGGTGAAACATAAAAAATAATAAGTAATAAGTCAGGGTTATTGATACAAAATAGATTCTAACAGCATGGAAGCCACCCACAGCTACCCAGCTATTATGCTGCTTAAGCTTATTGTAAATATAAAGGCTGTGAGTGTGGCTTTCGTCTAAGAACTCAAAACCAAAGATGGGGTGGAAACCCCAGGTTGGGGATTTTACTAATTTCTACTACAATATTCCTTCCAAAAACAGCTCTGAGAACTGTTGGCCTAAGCCACTAGTATATGCCTACCAGGGGCTGAGTGTGTAGCTCAGTGGTAAAGCAGGCGTTTACTATGAATGAGGTAATGTGCATGTATACACATAAAAATAAATAAATACACATAAAAATAAATAAACAAGTCAATAAATGTCAATGTTTCGAGGCCTGTTTTTGGATATATAGGTATCGCTACTGGTCTGGTGTCACAGTTTTCTCCTCTTACTCACACTGAGTTTTCTGACTAAGCCCCTTTCTTTCTGACATGGTCTGTGCTAGAAATTACCTTTGCTTGCCCAGAGAGCTAAATAAACATCCATCTGATTAAGTTCAATAAAGACAGAAGTTTAGCTTTCATTGGCTTTGTTCACATTTAATTGCTATCAGCAAAATATATGTGCATTGCCGTCACAGGAGGCCTGTGAGGACACGCCAGACTTTTCCTGATTCTGATGTGTTGTTTCATTTGTTCTTGTCCTTCCATCATCTAGTTTGTTGTTTCTCAGGGTGAGGAACTCACGGACAATGGTTCAGTAAGGGTTTCAGTCTATCATGATCAAAGAAGCAGTTAGTTGAAATTCCACAGACTGCTCAACGACTCTGACTTCTCTCATTTTGAGTCTACAGTGCCATATGCCAGGTTTTCTTCTTTTCTGTATATTTGTGGGCATTTTTTTTTTTTGCAGGAAATCATAAGGTTGCCTATCAGATATGTCTAGACAGTCTCTTCGTGAATCTCAATAGTAGACACACCCCTAAAGGCTTTTGCTGTAGGACTATACCTTCAAATGTTTTAGCATAAGATATGAAAGTTAAATGAGAGAATATTCTGATATAGGAAATTTAGCTCAACTCCAGTTTTTCAAAAATGCATCTGTTCATGTCTTAAGGCATACATAAATGAATTGATAATTTGATATCAGGGGGAGTTGGCTACACATGTGACACATTATGACGCTACAGAATTTGGAAGGAATAGCATTATGTTCTTTAAGTATTTTTGATAGAATAGTATTACAACTTCTGGTATTTAAGTGTGCAAACTAAATTCAAATTAACTATTGCATAGTATCTAATGCCCTTAAAATAGCCAGACTAATGGCAAGCTGTGAATTATTTCATATTAATCCATCTTAACTATTCAGAAAATACTTATTAAGTAAAACAAACAAACAAACAAACAAACAAAAACCCAAAAACAGGTAACTACAGGATTTTGTGTGTTAAAAAGTCAACAGAAAATAAGATCAGTTTGCCAGGTCCATGAAGGCAACTTTCTTATGAGAAAATAGACCCCAAAGAAGAACCATGAAGTGTACTGCTGAAATTTGGAACAAAAACATAGAAAATAAAACCTATTTCATTTTATTTGGATTATGACATTGTAGCATTTTTAAAGGAAAGAAAATGACTTTATAAAGTTACCTATTAAGATACTCACTGTATGATGCTGTATATTACTTGAGGCTTTGTCCATAATATTCCCCATGTAATTTTCTAACTAGACTCATAACTCTTTTTGTATCCTTGTGCCTGAATATGCATGATTTCTCCTTTCTGCCTGTAGTTAGGACTTCTGTCTTTACAGTATATGGGCACAAAAGGCTATGTTATATTTGCCATGGGAGCCATAATTTTTAAGACCCCTATGCTTGTAAAAATCTTTACCTTTATTATGGTACTATAAAGTAGATTTTGTATTTTATAGAGAATTACACATAAAAGTAACACAATGCTGCTTCAGTGCATGGCTTGTGGAGATGGTTTCATGATATTGTGCCTTATTTTTTTTTTTTTAAAGCTCCTCATACATTATAAGCTCTTTGACCAGCCTCTGTTGTTGGCTACCTGTCACTTGGCTTATATCACTATTTCTGAGTCTTCAGATTGCCCCTTTAGTGGAATGATTCATTATATCTTCTGACATGGAACTTCACATTCCACCCCCCCCCCCAAATAGATTAAGCAGACTATATTACTAAAACATATTCACTTGGCTTTTGTGGAATGCCTTGCTTAAGCCGGTAGAATGTAAGCAGAAATGATAGTGTGAATTCTGAGACAAAGCCTTAAGAAACACAGACTGTCTCTTTGTCCTCTGTACGTCTGTTGTCTGCCATGAGTAGAATACAAATATGCTGCATGTGGCTGTGTAGAGGTTTGAATGAGATGTGCCCTGTAAATCTGCATCATTTGGATACTTGGTCTCCAGTCTGGAGGCTGTTTGGGAAGGACTAACAAGTGTAGTCTGTTGGAGGAGAGATTGAGGTTTTAAAAAGCTCCTGCCATCCCCAGTAAGCTTTATTTGCTTCCTGCTTGCCATGTGAGATGGAAGCTCTCAGCTGTTCTTGCCACCGCGCCTTTCCTCCGTCTTCATGGACTTTAATCCACTGGAAGTAAAAAACCAAAATAAACTTTTCCTTCTATTAAATTGCCTTGACCATGGTGATTAATCACAGACATAGAAAAGTGACAGAAGCAAGTTGATCCTCTCAGAATGTATGTGGGAAACAAAAGGAAGACATGCAGAGCACACCTGAGCTCAATCAAAAGTCTAAAGTCCAGTGGAGCCAATTTGGCCCAGCCAATCCAACCTATAGGTCACAAGAGAAGAAAATAAGTAAGTGTTCGTCTTTCATTGAGATATTGGGGTTGATGGTTATACATCATTGTTGGGGCAGTAACTGACATTGTTCACATCATTGGTTTCTAAGCATCTGTCTTCCTTTGTGTCTGTAGAGGGTTTTTAACGGTCATTCAAATGGGTAGAATCAACTGAATGTGCCAAAGACCAAATAAGACATCTTTGCTATACATTTCCAAGGGTACAAAAAATGTTACTACCTTCAATATTAATATTTCAGCAACCTTTTGAAGATGATTTCTTCATAGATACTACCTTAATAAACTGCCAATAGTAACGAGGCTCAACTACTGGGGTTAATGTGTTGGCGCTTATCTATTCCTATGGAAAGGACTCCAGCAATGGATTTTCATCCTTTTATGCCATATTAAAAAGTATTGACCTAGTTCAAGCATTCCATGATCTAGTGAAGATTCTTTATGTTAATATTCTACACACTCACACTTTATGCACATGTGTTTGTATCACTGGCAGACAGACTTGAGGACGGCTTCTAATTTTCTTGTGTCTTGACAATACATGGCCGTATAATACTCTCTTCTTAAGTCATGCGTTTCCAAACAGGAATATGTAACAGTGAGCAGAATTTCATGTGCATGATTATATTCTATGTTCTTTGTCATTTCTGCGCTCTCTCCCTCTCTCTCTTTCTCTCTCTCCTCCTTCTCTTCCTCCCTCCCTCTACCATCCCCCCCCCAATCAATCTCTCTTTGTCTTTCTGTGTCCTGTTTTAATGCAACAAACTTCTGTGTGGTAAGGTTCAAATGGCAAGATCTGTGAGCAGCCTCTAGTTCACAGTCAGTTAGAGATTGAGGCTCCTGATTGTAAAACTGTCAAGTGACTCATTTTTGCCACCTCCAAACACAGATAGAAGGTGACCTCAGTTAACAACTTAATTACAGACCTGAAGAGACACCTGGAAGCAAAGAACCTAGTTATACCATGTACTGTTGACCTACAGAAGCCGTGGATTTAGAAATGTATGCTGTTTTAAGTTGTTAAATTTGTGTTAATCTGGTACTTTTCATCACATAATACTCTGTTTAATCAAGTAGCAAGTTGATAGTTTCTGTAATGTGCTACACATTTATTTGCTTTCAGTCATTTATTGATCTTAACAACTTAGATGACCTAGTGGAAGGATTGTTTGAGTCCAGCCTAGTCCATATAGGGAAAGACTGTATCAAAAACCAACCAACCAACCAATCAACCAACCAACCAACCAACCAACCAGTTCTACAATTCTATCAAATACAAGAAATTTCTTCAAGTGTTAAAACTCTGGAGATAAATAAGATACATTGTCTTTGAAAAGCCCATAGAATGTGAGACTTTTTAGGCAGCCATTCAAAACAGAATGGGGAAAACATTTTAACAAAGACAGGAGCTGACAGTTTGAACTGTATTGCTTATAATGATGTAAAATGGACTTTGGAGTATTTAAGTGTAACATTTAACATTAGGTATCTATAAACTCAACATCATTTCTTCTATGAGAAAATGCATTTTTTATGCTATAAAAGAAAAATCTAGACAGTTTTACATTTTTAAGATTCTGCACCTAGCAACTTATTTACCAAAATACAATGCCTTATATATTGTATTTGGCTTTAATGAAAGCTTTAAGATTTAGTGGCTTAAATAAGCCATGCACGTATCTCTCTAATAGAAGTCAGTGCAGAGAGTCAATGTTGGATAGATAGGTTTTCATGAAGCAATCCAGAGACCCAGCAACTATGTTTACTTGCTCTGCTAGGCTGTTCATCCTGGGAGCTAGGTCACTATGTCTGTATTTCTGGAACCGAGTGCACAGCAGGAATAGAATGGGAGAAACATTGTGGGGTGGACATTTTTTTTTTTTTTTTTTTTTGTAAAGCAAGTAATATAGAAAATGAACACATTGCTCCCTCTAGCATTCCGTGGATGAAAATGGAGTCACATGGCCACACCCAGCCACAAGGGGGAATAGAAAATGTAGCCTCCAGATGGATGGCTGTGTTCCCAGCTGAAACTCAATTCCAATGGAAGAAGAGAAAAATAGATTTGGAAGGGAGGAGGAGCCAGAAGTCTATCACGCATAGGTATGCAGACACTACATACAAATTGATTTCTGGTTTCAGCATCTTTATTTTCATTTTCTTGGTAGGCATTCTAAAAAATAATGTCAATTTTATTTGCTATGACTAGAATGAGAGTGAAGATGTCTCTAGAGCCAACCCTTCGTCCTGTAGCTGCAGTGTGAGGATGGGGCAGAGGATGAGATGGGGGTGTTTCACCTCAGCTCCTCAGAGGAGCAAGAAAGCCACAAGGAAACTGAATGCACCAGTTTTATTGTAAAAACAGCAACAATGATAAAGGGTTGAAAAAGAGAGAACCACAATCCTCTCACTTCCCAGTCGACAATGCTATACCACAGGACTTATATTTTATTACCATGTTAGCCCACCTTAGGTGGATGAAGTTGAATGTTCATAAAGACAGAGACTTAGACAGCAGGTGGTGGGTGGCACATACCTTTAATTTCAACACTTGGATTCGGGGAGGCATGCAGATCTCTATGAGTTTGAGGCCAGCCTGGTCTACAGAGTTCCAGGACAGCGAGCACTACACAGAGAAACCCTGTCTCAAAAAACCAAAACACCCCTCCCCCCAAAAAAGTCAGTGTTATAGTCTAGGGCTGGCCCCTGTGCTTCAAGTGTGTCACCCAAGACAAAGAGTTCATTTAGATATTGCCACATTTCTAACAATGCTGAAATGCAGTAACTCTTGAATTGTATTACAAGTAGCATAAGTGAATCCTATGGAAGTCATCAGTTCAGTTTGTTTTCCTAAGGTTACCTTTTCTTTAAAAACAAAACATAACATTGGAGACTGAACCTAAGGGGCTATTCTCCACCTTGTCATAGTGTTCTATAGACTGAGCGTTTAAAGACAGACTGCTTCTGAGGGGAAAAAGAACAAGCTGGAGAGAATCAGTTCCTTTGTTAAGTTACTGTTGTGATCTAAAGGATAGTGGAGTTGCATTTAATGGGATCAGGTGGGCCTGCCTATATTGGAACAACCTGGACACAGGTTGTGGGGAATGACTGGGCTGTTTCTCATATCTTCTTGCATTTTTGGTCACATAATATACTAGCTGACTCTTCCTAGCATTAAAGTCCCCATCAAGACAGGGAACTCTCAGGCCTGGAGACCTGATATTCTAGCTGGACTGGGCCCTTCACTTGGCCAGAGGGCTGCCTGTAGAAGGGTGGACTCACCTTAAGTTAGAGAGATAGGTGGAGCTAACTATCTTTTCAATGAAATCCTGTCCCTTTTCCTACCTAGAATCCCAGTCCCCTGTATAGGCTGCAGCTGTGTGGCTAGTTAAGTCAGCCTACTTTTAGAATCTTTTCTGTCTCTTCCTAATCTTGCTTTCCTTTACACTCTGGGTTTTCTTTCTTTCTTTTTGTAAAGTCTCCTTCCATACCATGAAGTTGATGGCTGGCAGCGCATCTACCCGCTGTGCCAGCTTCAATGGTGTCTTAGGACACACCATGACCAAGTCAACTCTTTGGAAAAAAAAAAAATTGGCAGCTTGCTTAAGCTTAAGTGTCAGTTTAGTCCATTATTATCATGGTGAGGAGCAGGGTGCCATTCAGGTAGACATGGTGCTGGAGAAGTAGCTGAAAACTACTCCTGATCTGTAGGCTGAGAGATTGGGCCCAGTATGCGCTTTTGAAACCTCAAAAGCTAGCTGGGAGATCAATATCCAAATACAGCATAGTGCATCCTCCCATTTCTTAGGATTCTGTTGTTAGCACTCTTCCTTCTCAGAATTCATGAGACTAATGTAATCATGAGTTTAGCCAGGACTTTCAATGAGTGGTTTTTAAAAAAATTTTATTAGCGCTGACTAAATCTAGCAAGAGGCACTAGCTTAGTCTATTAAACCTGTTCGGTTTCTGCTACAGTGAGAAGGGCATTAGAAAAAAGGGGATCACTGTGTGAAGTGTGGTATGCCTTCCTTGGAAGCTGACCTTTCTCTGTTTTGGTTTCCATATTCTGAACATAATAACCATTTTTCTTTTGAGCTATTTGTAAAGACAGATTAATAAAAGAGATACCTCCCTCCCTCTCCCTCTCTGTCTTTCTCTCTCTCCAACTCAGATGAGCTACTTACCACCTTCCTATTGGAGAAGAAAATACCAGCTTTCCATTGCTGGAGGTTAAATGCAACTTTAAGTCAGGATTAAGCAGGGGCATAGGGTGGTAAAACCAGGGTCTAGTCATTTGCCAAAATTGTCAGTCATTAGATAGGGAGACTAGATTCGAGGTCTAAGAAGATAAAACCTGTTTTTTTTTTTTTTGTTTTGTTTTTGTTTTTTGTTTTTACAGGTGTGGGGTTGCTAGAAAAACAACACCTCTCTGGAGTCATACAAAGAAGGTATGAGTCCCTACAGAGTTGGGTCACATGACCTGTCATCAGTCTGTACAGCTGTAGACCAAGGATGAAGGGAAGGCCATATACAGGAGATAAGAAAATTGTGCGATCTTAGGCAGGAGTGCCAGACTCTTAGGACGTTCCCAGGCCTGACTTCTCTCCCCGCTGCCAGTCCCACCCTGGGAAGCTGGTGGCAAGGTGTGGGGGGACCTCGGGTTGCAGCAGAGGGCCGGCTCCCACTGTAGGGCGGCCCCGCGCGCATGCGCATCGGCATGGCCCAGGCAGCTCCTTTGGTCTCGGGTGTCCCCTTTTACCTCCTCACCCCCGCGAAAGACACCAGGCTCCCATCGCGCCGGTCACCGGGCGGCTCACCCCGCTGCCTCGTCCCAGGCCCCGGGCGCGCGCCTGCGTACGGGTTCCCCGGGCGCGCGGAGGGTTAGGAGAGGTGGAGCGCCGGGAGGGCGCGCAGCGGGAGGGAGGCGGACGCCGTTACGGCGGGAGCGTGGTCACGTGGCCGCTGGTCACCGCCGCCACCTCCCGCCCCATTCTCTTGCTGGTCGGGCCAGGCCCGGCGTGTTCCACGAGAGCCCGGCAGACTGACGGGGAGAGAGAGAGAGAGAGAGAGAGATAGGAGAGAGACAGAGAGACAGAAAGAGAAAGGAGGGGAGGAGGATTCAGGGAATAGGAGCTGGGGAGCCCTGCTGCGCTACAGGTAAAATAATAATAATAATAACATAACGATGCTAACGGTGAAAAAGCGCCTCGCCTCCCCCGTCAGCCTCCCCGGCCAGCCGCACACCCGTCGCTCCCTCCCCGGCCTCCCCTCAGCCTCGCTGGGCCCCCGTCCCGCCGCCAGGGAAGGCCGGAGCCGCCGGCCGCGGCTTGGCGCGCGGGCTGGGAAGGGAAGCGTGCGCTGGGGCTCCGTCCGCTGCGGGCCGAGCCGGGCGGGCGGGCGGAAGAGCGAGCGCGCACACGGGCGAGGCAGCCTCTCAGCCCCCTCGTCCTCATCCCCGATCCTCTGGAGGTCCGGGCCGAGCTCGGGAAGCAGCTACCGGGTAGAGCCCGGGGCTGCTCGACTTCCTCTTCGGCCGGTTCCCTGTTTTCTTTTCAGCCCTGAGCTGCACGTTTCCTTCCCAGGCCGGAAGTCAGGCGGCTCGAGCCCGGAGCCGAGCAGTCTCTGAGGAGAGAAACCTTCTCCTGCCCAAATTGGCCTTAGTGCAACTTAAGTTAGTCACGCCGGCATCTGTCAGTTCGAGGCCTGGCAGGACCCGAGGAGAACGACCGGGAGAGTGTCCCCTGCCCCCTCTGTTTGCCTGGAGATGTACTGTTCTTCCAATACATTCTGTGCAGATGCGACCCAGAGTTTGGTCAATCCTAATTACTAATAAGAGTTTCAGGACGAGTTACTAACCAATTCAGCGCTTGAGAATGGTAACCGCTTTTGAAGGTTACATCTTTTATAGCTCTTCAACCTCCACCTAACCCCCGCCGCCCCTCACGCTCACCCCCATCACTTTCTGCAGAGTCCCCATTTCTCAATTCCGAACTGGACTGAATCCTGAAACTTTACTATGCGGGTTACATGCTAAACTGCTGGACGTGGCTTGTGCTGCAATATTAGGGCTTTTGTACGTGTAGTACATCATTAATGTAATCCACAAACCACCTGTGCTGTTGCACAGGATGCACTATTGGAAAAGAAATCTTTGAATACAGTGGTAAAGAAATGCACTTTTATGTTATGTGTCTTTGGTTCTGCCCTATTCCTAGGACTTCCTTGGTGTCCGAAATAGAATGGACAGGGCTGCTGCACTGGGATAGAGACTTTTGATCAAACTGAGGCCCTGGGGGTGGGTTCCCGTTAAAATGTGATATGAATTCAGTAGATGTGATAACTGATACAACTTGTTATTCTACATTTCTCATGTGGTAATGGACAAGACCTTGTTTACAAAAGATGTAAATATCTTCTGTGTATAGAAATGAAGTTAAATGTGTCTGTGAAGGACACACACACACACACACACACACACACACACCTTGGAATGAAGAGGTGGCCTGGTATAGGAAAGTTCAGTGTCAGGGTGCACTAATAAAGTTTGCTTAGGGGAAGTAGAGTGAACCAACGCTGGATTCCAGGAGAAGGAAAAGAAGTACAAATTGTGTGCTCTGTATGTTGTGTGGTGCCAGCATCACATTTTTGTTTTATTTATTTTTTTGTTAAAATGGTTTGGTGTACTTCTTAAACGACTTGCTCCCCAGTTCATTGAGTTTTTATTAAGGCATAGGCTTGGAATCTTGGGTTCACATGTAATGCTGGTTGAAAGTTTCTTTGATTGGCAAAATCATTGTGTCTGATGTCTTCAAGTGTAGCCTCAGTTGGGTAGTGTGCTATTTTTATGTGAAGCATATTTTTTAAACAGTTGAGAGCCACACGAAGGGTGTCCTACCTGGATTTGTTTTTTTCCTTCATGTAATTTTTTTTTTTTTTTGAGACAGGGTTTCTCTGTATAGCCCTGGCTGTCCTGGAACTTACTTTGTAGACCAGGCTGGCCTCGAACTCAGAAATCCGCCTGCCTCTGCCTCCCAAGTGCTGGGATTAAAGGCGTGCACCACCATGCCCGGCTCATGTAATTTTTATAATGTAAATGAAAGAGTTTAAAGTATCCCATGTACTTCTTATGGTTTACATATATAAAACTGGTTGTCCTTTTACTTCTACGGTACAAGGAATTGAACGTAGAGCCCTTGTACAGGCTAAGTAGTTAAGTTTTAAAGAGCTTTATGAAAGTCTTTATGGAAGTCTAATAGCAACTACTTCTAGTCCCATAAGTTTTATAATCTTAATTTTAGTTATTACTTTACCTTGCTTCTTTATATCCTTAATACATTACACATCTTTATTGTTACAACTTTTAAGGAAACAGAAACTGGATGGATAAATCACACTCCTGATTGCCATAGCTAATACTAATTTGGGATTCTGATGGGCTGACTTATGAATCCTTGCAAATTTTAATTATCTTGTATAACTTCATTATTATTATTATTAATTATTATTTAGGAGTAAAGTGGTGAATTTTCAGTGTTGTTGTTTAGGAACTTTATTTTCATTTTAAGAATTACAAACGTGTCCCCTTTTTAATACCCCGTGCCTCGGTGTTTCTGCTCTTCCTGAGTGAGCTGCGTAAGACACACCTGTAAAGTTGTAGTCTGCTTGCACTTGTTCCCACGTTTGGCTGTTCCAATCTCTTTTAAGTTTTTTCTGTCACTGCTAAATGTAAACTGTGTCTTCTTTGCTTTGACTTGGAAGGCCTTTCCTAGCCCACCTATGTCTGCCCTCCCTTGACCCTCATGCATATTTCATACTGTAGGCTTTTTCCTATTCTTCTACTCCAATGCCTAATTTTGATAAAATGTCTTTGTATTTGTCATTTTATACTTGTTATCTTAATATTTAGGTTTAGAACTTAATCAAATTCCCTGCTCTCTATTTGGCTAGTAAGGGCAATAAAAACTAACCATTGGTCACTAACATACTTGACCACTGAAAAAGTAGGAAGGCCAACCCATGAGTAAAGGACTATATTTTAAGTTGAATAGTATATGTTTTATTGCAAATTAATATATCACCTTCCCCGACCTTTCTCTGTGTGTCTTCCTCTGTATCAGTCTGAATAGTAGGGCTTTACTGTCTGTTTAGGTAGTTCTTTCGATATGGATAGATCAGTAGGATAGTAGTATTACCATACATATTGCTGTGTGGTCTGAAACTTGAGAAATTATTATTGCTTGTAGGATTTTTTTTTTCATTATCTCTTTATAGTTTTAGTTTAACTCTTTTGTAAAACCAATACGATTTGTTTTGGGGGAGGGTGAAGTTATATTGTCACATTCTGTGATACTATTAACATATTTAAGTCAAACAAAGCCTATTAAAATTATGTCAGAAATAGACCTTTCTAATTAGTCTTGACTGGTTATGTAGAATAATGACATTTAGAAGTATTCCGACGTCATTTTGTTATGGTGTACTGCTGAGAAAACATCCTATTTTTGACACATACTAAGTAATATACTGGAACTTTAGTGGAAAAACAGTATTTTCTCATCAGTGGCAGAAACACTATCACTCTTTTCTCTCTTTTTAACACTGCCACTGCAGTATCTTTTTATAATACAGGTGATCTTGGAGAACTCTGTATACGACTTTTATTTGAAACATTGTAGTACTTTGTGTGTTGAGTAATAATCCATTATAAAATCAGGTTAGTGAGTTTTAGAAGTCATTGCAGTATTTAATTACTGTAGAATTTCAGGACAACATGTTTTATATTTGTGTGTGTGTGTGTGTATGTGTGTGTGTGTGTGTGTATACCTTGCCAGGCTGACAGTGGCTGCCTTTAACCCTAGCACTTGGGAGGCAGAGACAAACTAATGTCTGTGAGAACAGCGTGGTCTACATTATGAGTTCCAGGCCACTCAGGACTACATAGTGAAACACTGTCTCATTAAAAAAAAAAAAAAAAAAAAAAAAAAAGGCAGCATCTGAAGATGGCAAGATGACAATCTACAAATCATTGTGGCTACTGTTGTAATCATGCCTTTGTGATTAGATGCAAAGCATCTGTAGTCCATGTTTTAGTCTGTATGGATGAAAAAACAGGAAGTTTTGTGATTAGACATTGCGAATTTTCATAATTTGTTGAGCCTTTTCTTGTGTCTATATGAGTTCATTATTCTATCTTCACTTCATTTGTAAATGATTACAAAATAGCCTAATTAAACATTGGAAATTATTTAGTTGGTACAGTTTGTTTTGAGATGCTGAAAGTCTGAAAATGGTGGCCCTATTGGTCTAACATTATGCATGTACAATTAAAATGGTTAAAGTGATTAATTATAGGTCTTTTTGTTGGGAGAGCTGATGAACTAACTCTTCTAGTGCGCCAGAGAAGAGCTTTTCCTTTCTTGCTCTCCTTGTCTTTTATCTACCCCACTTTGGAGAGGAAGAAGGAAAAGCACTCCAGTTATATCAGTATTTCCTTAGTGGGGTTAGAGCTAGAGTCATAGTCTTCTACTTGTAGCTTAGTGTTTCTGAGATCAGCCTATAGCCTGCTACTGGCATTAAAAAAAGCAGGAAATAGCAAGTGCATTATGTACAGTCAATACAAATGTGGTTATTATGGAATTTTTGTTTTAGCCATGTAATGTGTACACGGTTGTGATATACCATTTATTCCTTAAAGAGGGATTATTTTTGTGTTTGTTGTTGTTTGAAAAGGAGTGGTATGGAAAATACTGGTACCTTTGTATCTACTAGAAAGCAAATGTCAATATTTTGATGGAGGGCTAGTAGACCTTGTTTTTAGATACAAGCCCATTAAAAGAGTGGTTGACTAGGAAGAACCAGCAAGGCTAGTCTATCAGCACATGGTAAATAAGCCACTAGAGAAGTAGGTGGGATGTTAGGTTTGGAGATGTTGATCTCATTTTTGACTGTTTGCCAGTACGTTGGGAATCACTTAGGAACCTTATAGTCTGTTTACTTATAGAACCTGAACATAGACTCAGTAAAGCTGTGATTTAAACTAGAATGACTTATGTTAGCTATTTGAAAGCTTGTTATTAAAGATTCTTGAAAGATTGGGGACTCAAGTTGCTTCTGTAAATAAAAATGTTTTATTTTTAGTTTAACTCTGATATTACCCATAGGGTATCTGATTCTAGAGAATTGTTAATAGGATTGTAATCTAGATCCAGACAACACTGAGCTGAAATTCTACTTCTGTTTGTTGGTGAGGCATCTTGGAAAACTTGTGTACATTTTCATTAAAATATCGCATAAAAGTTTAACTGAGATAGTGTGTTATATAAATGCCTGGAGTTTTGTGCTCAGCAGATACTTCTAAATAATGTCAGGTTCCTGTTCTTTTACACTTCTTATTCTTTCAGTGTCTTTAATCTTAAATTTATCTTTAATCTTAATTTGTACATTTATGGGATTTTAAAATACTGTTTTGACAAGATCAAGACCATGCATTCAGCAATTATGAAATGCTATTTAAAAAAAAAAAAAGAAGGATGTTCTTTCTACTGTGGAGTTGCCCTGTTTCCTGAATTACAGTTTGAACTATTTTATGAGACTTCTGCTAGGATTTTTTTAATTCGGTAATAATTAATGAAAATATAATTTAGGAGTCTTTTATGTAATAATCGGTTGTTAGCTTTGAACCACTTATGCTTGTATTACATATGTTTGAGGTGATTCTTTTTTACTTCGCTATTTTATAATCTTAAGCAAATGTGTTGAAGTATGTTTGGATAAACATATAGCTTAACTGAATAGTCTAGTTTGATTTATCCTTACTGAGTTTTAAAAAAAGTCCTCAGTTTTATGGATTTGAATGATAAGTCAGTGACAGGAGGTCCTTAACAGTTCTTTCCTCTGAACAGATGTCTTGGCCTGCAGTGACTCCAAATCCCATAATCTTTCCAATTTTCCCCTCTACTAAGTAAGTCTCAAAAAAGTGACATTTTTATTGTACGTGATTGATTTATTTCAGGCAAATATTGCAGCTGAGTAAAGACTTCATCCCAATGAGAAATAATTTGCTATGAATAAAATGTTAAATTTTTTTATTTTTACTTTTAAGAATTTAAGGGATGGTTTTCTCTGTATCTCTGCTCAGAATAATGTTTTTGTATAATAAGCTGTCTTCACTTGAAAGTTTTTAATACTTTACTATGCTGAAATATAGCCTATACATTCTTTTTTGTTTGCTATTTGTTTTCCAGAACTAGGATTCTATGTAGCTTTGGTTTGCCTGGTACTTAACTATGTAACCCAGGCTGGCCTTATACTTGTGGCTCTCCTCCCTTCTAAGCTTTCCAAGTGCTGACTTTACAGGCTTGGGGCACTATACCCAGCTGATAATTCATTTTTCTAGAAAATAGTAACCTTAAAAGGTTATTCAACAGAGTAAAGTTAATCCAAGAACTAAGTTCACTGGTAATGGGATTGATCTGGAACCTAACCAGGGGTCTATGAGCTGCTGAGATATTTGCCATAGAAAGAAGTGTCCACACACTCATTAGGTCTGGAGCAGCTATGAGAACAGGTAGCATTGTCCAAATACAGAAGATATGGTTCTTGGGAGAAACAAGCTCGTTGGGTGTTCTAGTTTCATTTTTGTTGCTGTGATAAAGCATCAAAAGTTCACACCACAGTCAAGAGTAGAGAGAAATGAATACATTCACTCTGCCTGATTTCTTTCTTTCTTTTTTTTTTTTTTAAGATTTATTTTATTTATTATTATATGTAAGTACACTGTAGCTGTCTTCAGACACTCCAGAAGAGGGCGCCAGATCTCGTTACGGATGGTTGTGAGCCACCATGTGGATGCTGGGATTTGAACTTATCACCTTCGGAAGAGCAGTCGGGTGCTCTTACCTGCTGAGCCATCTCACCAGCCCCTGCCTGATTACGTTGATACTCAGCTAGATTTCTTTACTCTTATATAGTTCAGGATGCAGTGGATGGAATATGCCACCTGCAATAGGCTGGGTGTCTTAGCATGACCACATCCTGTAGGCACTCCCACAAGCCTAGCTGAGCTAGAAAATTCCTCATTCAAATGATCTTTCTAGGTGATTCTAGATTGACATTTAAATCTAACCATCACAGTGGGTTGTATGGTACAAGCCAGTACATCAGATGCTGAATAGTCTGAAGGGAACTGGAGTTAAGGAAGAGACAGTGTCAGCCAGGGATGCCACAGGAAACTTGGAAAGAGGAGGAGAAATAATGGCTTCTAGTTATCTTGTTATCTCGTAGTGCTGCCTCTCCACTGGGCATGTTTTTGCCCTGGTCAAGGGTGCTAGAGAAAAGTAACTAACTGCCTGTGATACTGAGCAGTTCAGGCTAAGTCTGGGGAATGGTTTGAAAGCCGTTTTGTTGACCAGTTCAACAATTTTGTTGCCTATGTATAATATTCATCAATATAGCTAATTGCTAATGAAATTTGGGGTACTCATTTGTTACAGATTTTGAAGCAGAAATATAACTACATCATTTTTCTTCCCTTTCCTCCCTCCAACCTTCCCCTTGCCCATATCACCACCCCTTGTCCTGCTGCCTTTCAAGTTGATGGCCTCTTTGTCTTTGTTATTGTTTACACACACACACACACACACACACACACACGCACGCACACACAAACACACATACACAAACACACACAAATACATCTTACCTTCTTGTGTTACTTGTATGTATGATTTTGATTTGCATTGGTTAATGAATTAGAGTCCTTATCTCTGGTGAAGATTATTTTTTCCTGCTCTCAATGTTTCTTAGTTGCTTGTAGTACTTTGTTTAGGGTTGGGGCAGTATAGAATTTCCCGCTTCTGTGATTATATATCTGTTGGTAGTGTCCTTGTTTAGGTCTTATTAGAGCATTTATATTGTGGAGATATCATGGGTGGGGCGCTTCTGTTATTTCTAGGAGTTTTCTAACTGGAATGTTGAGTTGTTCTTTCATTTCATCATGAGTTCTCGTCAATGTCATCATCTCTTCATTGAATTCTGTTTTCAAATCCCCAGTTGTCTCCATCACTTCATGACTCAGGCATTTGTTTTCTTTAAGTTCATTCTCTTTTAGGTCATTGTTTCTTTATGTAATTTTCAAACTGTTTGATGAAGTTTATGAATGCGTTTTAAATTCTGTGTTGTGTGGTTTATCTAAGCAGTTATCTCTGGAGCTATAGTTACAGGATTTATGGACTTTTTTAGGGGGGGGATGGGTGATACTGTCTTATTTCATATGTATTTTCTGGTTATTTTACATGTGAACTTTTTTTCTGTTGGTTTTGTGTCTGATATGGATGTGATAAAGAGTGGTGCCAGAGTACAGGTTATGTGAGTCATATTGGGCCTGAAAATTGGATATGATAATGTGAAGTTGAGAGGACACAGGGACCTGCACTAGCAGTTGCTTCCTGCTCTAAGCCTGGAGGTTGGTGTGGGTGTGGCTAGTCAAACTAGGCTTGAGTGCTGGGTATACAACCCCTGCTATCCTGAGAATTGAGGAGGTTACATGGAGGGAAGGATCTGGGGGCTTCACTAGGCTAGATCCTGGTGCAAAGTGTATGGGTCTAGACTGGGATGGGAGGTGGGGGGAGGGTGGGGGGAGCTAGTTGAGGTGGCTGTACTGCAGTTGGAGAGGAGTGTAAGTTTCCCATCTAGGGAAGCAAGGACTCTTCCATGTGAAGGCATGTGGGATTGGTGGTATAAGTTGGGCTCCCTACCTCAACAGAAAGTGTGGAAAGTGACCCAGGAAGATGCTGCTGGTATCAGACTAGTGTAGTGTAGAGTGTAGTATTGGTGTTGGTTCTAGAGTTGAGGGGATGGAGGCAGTTGGAGGCACAGTCTGTTTTGCTTTATCATTTTAAGCAATGAAAAATAATTATCAAAAGTAAGTATATGCTCAGTTCATATAAAAATATAAATATAAAATTTAATGAGTTTAATTTAATTTTCACAAATTAGCTCTTGGTTTGGTGGCACTCAAAATCTGTCAGAAGAAAAATATTTTTTTAAAAGAGGTTAGTTTTTATGGAGTGTATGATAAGAGATGTGTATGTGGCTTTGTCAGAATTCAAGGGAAGAAAGTGTAGTCGGGTTTGTGGTTTGTGAGTGTTCTTTAGCTGGATAGAAGGAAACTTGAGCCATGCTTTGACAGATAGGAAGCTCAGAGTTGGCAAATAGGCAGAGGGACTTGGATGGAACAAGGGCAGTTATTAACAAAGACACACACGCCTAAACACAGTTCAAGAAGCTTTAGAAAACGTGAGTCAGTTGCTTGCTAGATATTCTGGTTTGTAGCATGCAGGATGGGATTGGAGAGCAAGTGTGTGTTCAGATTTTTTACACTCTCAGGTTGACTGAACTTCCATGTTGGAGAACAGTTATATATAATAGCCCAGACAGTGGAAGAGGATGGCTTCTTTCTTACAACTTAAAGTTACTCATTTAATGTAAGTGAATCCCAGTGTCAGACTTTTCAGTCTGTGCCCTCATTTTTCATACCTTTCCTCTGTGTTATTTGGACATTCATGATTAAATAGTGTGACTGGAAAGTAAAGAACAGGCAGACACTGTTTTGTTTTCAAGTTGTAGATGCCTTCTTGGCTAATTTGATATTCTTAAAGAAATCGCTAGGATAGGGCTACAAACAAGCAGAGTCTTGTTTTCTTAAAGTAGGAACAAGCAGCACCAATAAAACTTAGTGACCTCGGCACTTTTGAAAGGCTTGCTTTCTTAAGGACATAACTATGCTATTGAAGTATGATGGCATGCAGTAATTTCATTGGAGTTTGAGAAACTTTTCCTGTATTTTGAAGTGTAGTTTCTGATACTTTAGAATGACAGATTTGCAATATGACATTTAAGTTTAGTAAATACATCCTTTAAAATACCAAAATCTTACACTTGAATTAGATCCATTTCACAAATCGGTTTTAATGTATACTTCCTAATTTATTCTGATATGTGAGATAGGTGTAATTGGTCTATCTGATCTCCCCCATTCTGTCTCTCTTATATTCAAATTTAGATTCTATTCATCAACCCTAGAGAAATATAATAAATTATATCATTTTTTATTAGTTACTAAGATAGGGTTGGCCTGGTGGCCACCACCACTATTGTCATTTTAAATATTTTTTAATATTTTAAAATCATTTTTAATAACAATCAAAATGTTTTTATATATTCTTTAGAAGTTTAAAATATCTTTTTATTATATTTATTTTCCATACCCAGCTTCTCTCAGATCCCATCTTTCTACTTACTCATCTTTATATTGCATTTTTTTCTTTTTATTTATTTTATGTATATGAGTACGCTGTAGCTGTCTTCAGATGTACCAGAAGAGGGCATTTGTTCCCATTATGAAGGGTTGTGAGCCACCATGTGGTTGTTGGGAATTGAACTAAGGACCACTGGAAGAGCAGTCAATGCTCTTAACTGCAGAGTCATCTCTCCAGCCCCATGTTGTATTTCTTAAAAAGAAAAAAATAAAAGTCAAAAAAATAGAAACCAGACCAAAACCAAAACCATCAGGTCCAGTTTGTGTTGACCAACTGTTCCTGATCGTAGGACCTGCCCTGGAATGTGCTTGCTATACTGAGAGTATCACTCCATTAAAGAAAATCAATTTTTCCTCTTCCAGCAGCTGTCACTTGCCAATAGTTCTTTGGCTAGGTGTGGGGTTTCATGCCTCCTTCCTGTTCTCCATGCTAGGATTTTTGTCTGTCTTGAGATTGTGCAGGTCTTGTCACTGTCTCTATGACTTCTTATATGCATCTGCCCTTAAAAATTACTTTTGGTGTGCGTGTGCGTGTGCGTGTGCGTGTGCGTGTGTGTGTGTGTGTAAGTAACCATGTGTTACTTACATCCACACAGGGTGCATGAGGATGTTAGAGGACAGTTTGTGGACTTGTTTCTCTCCTCTTTTACATGGATTCCAGGGACTGAACTCAGGTTGTCAAGTGTGCATGCTTAAATGATTTATTGGCATCTTACCTGAAGGATAGTGAAATTTTTACACTATCATAGACGAGAGAATTTTGATCACTGAGTGTTTATAATCTAAAGGAGGTTGACAGTAAGTACTAAGACACAAAACAAAGAGTCTTAAAAATGAAATATGAAATATAAACATTGAATTGGGAATTTAAAGAAAAATCATTGTTTTTCACATTTCTATTTTACTATTTCTAAAATTGGTAAATATCTTGTAGTCTGGTGCCATCTTGAATGTGAGGAAAGGTATATATTTTGAGAATAACAAAGCCTTTAGGTCTTGTTGGACGAAACATTTGACTGAATAGTAAGAATTTTAAGATAAAGCATTCAAACATGATTTCTGTGGTGTTCTAGAAAACAGGTTACATTTGGTGACTGACAGGACTCAAGAATGATATAAGAGGTAGTTTGAATTTGGTTTGTGAGAGACTAAGGGCTTTGAAAAGGACAAAGTATACTATATTTAATTAAGACTTTGAGTTTCTTGATCTGTGTTTGAAAATAAAAGGCTGCATTAGAAGAGGAATTAAGGGAGGGGACTTTGTTCTTCTAAAGTAATTGGTCTTTTAACTGACCGAAAAGAAGTTGAAGTGGAGCTGACAAAAATTGGTTATTTAAGTTTAGAGTGGAATGGCTAGTGACAAGAGAAGGAGTCCAGGGTTAGTAGCGTGGATGAGCAGGACTGGCACCTGTTACCTGAGACCAGTCTTCTGGAGTAGGACAGTGAGTTTGATCTTTATGAATGATGTGTGTGTTTTGTTATACATAGAATAGAAGTAGAGAAATTCAGGTATAGAGGACAGAAGAGTAGGCAAGGCTGCCGCCAGAGATTTAGGAGGCATATCTAGGTTAATTGAATTCTTTTCAAGGAATTATATTTAGCCGGGCAGTGGTGGCGCACACCTTTAATTCTAGCACTTGGGATGCAGAGGCAGAGGCAGGTGGATTTCTGAGTTCGAGGCCAGCCTGGTCTACAGAGTGAGTTCCAGGACAGCCAGGGCTACACAGAGAAACCCTGTCTCAAAAAACCAAAAAAAAAAAAAAAAAGGGAATTATATTTATAAAAGGAAATAAAGAATATTATAAAGTTGAATAAAGCTGTTTAATAGTTTGAAATAGGCTTCACATAACAAATATCTACTCAATTTAAAAGTATATAATACAATAGCTTCCAGATATTTATGGCTTTGTGTAAGTTAACTGTAGTTTTAAAATAATTTTACTCTTCCTGTAAACATTAGAGCACCTTTTCATGTTTATGTAGAAACTCATTAAAATATGGTAATGATTTTTTCGAATCTTTACATCACTTTGGATCTTAATAACAAAAACACACCTCTAATCTTAAAGGGGAATAAGTAAGTTGTTTATTCTGGAGCCAAATATGAGTGACCATGGTTGGTGAACACAGTTACCTCAAGTTTCATATTTGGATATGATAACAGTGTAATGTAATTGTTATAGTAACAGAACAAAGAAAAGCTATAAGTTAAGGTACTTTGCAAATGTATTGATGGGAACATTGCAAGGTGGGGAAATCTCTGCTCTGATCCTGCGATGCTGTCTAAAAACACTTAGCCTTTTGTTTGGTGGGAGCTAGTTAATACACCTTAAAAGGTTTTTACCTGTTAGTATCAAGGTTGTTAGGTCAGAGACAGAGAAGGACAAGGAATGGCTATTAAACAGGCTTAAGATCGCCCACAATAAGTCAGGCATGGTGGCATACACCTTTAATCCCAACACTTGAGAGGCAAAGGCAAATGGATCTCTGTGAATTTAGGCCAGTCTGTTCTACAAAAGAAAATATAAAAGGTATGGAAGGGTACCCAAAATAAATTATAATTATGTGATTAGATTATTAGGCAATGACCTGCAGCAGTACAACCTCTCCACAGTTATTGTAGTTCTAACTAGTTAATAAGTCTTGCAGAAGTTTAAATGTAAATTGTGGTTCTTTGCAGGGTTTGTTGTTGTTGTTGTTGTTCTCACTGCCTGTAAACATCTTTCCACTATGTAGGTCTTTCATTTCTTTGAACAAGCTTGTAGTTTATCACTGTTCAAGTCTTATTCATTCTTGTTTAGATTTGTTCCTAGTTATGTTATTCTTTAGGTTTTGGCGAAAGTAGAATCACCTTGATTTCCGTTTTGGGTCATTTATTCCAGATGAGATTGTGGTAATTTTTCTGTGCTTATATCATATACTGTAACTTTACAGAAATGTTTTGGTGTAGTTCATTTATTATGGATTCTTTATGGTTTTCTAGATATAGGTTCGTTTATGCAAATAAAATGATATTTATTAGTGTGTGTGTGTGTGTGTGTGTGTCCTTTTTCATGGTCTCTATAGTTGCTAGTTAGTTTTTTGAGTGGTTTGCCCCTCCCCTGTTTCTGTTTTAATAAAAGAGTATTTGAGTATTGTCAGATGAATTTTATGCAACAGTTGATATTGTTATATTTGTTTTTTCTTCTTTTAACATTTACTACATTGGTCTTACGTTGAATATCTTTGTGTGCCTGAAATAATTCCTACTTGGTCCTTTAGTATGTCGTTAGATTTGTTAGTTAGACCTTTTAAAAGGTTTTTGAGACAGGGTCTCATGAGCCCAGGTTAGCCTAGCATGACCAGCTGGGGATAACATTCACTTCTGATTTTTCTGCCTCTGCCTCCTGGTACTGTGACTATAGGTATGTGTTACACAGTCTGATTTAGACAGTGCTTGTGGTCAAACCCAGGGCTTTATATATGCTAGTCCAGTACTGTATGTAATCTATTTGAGCTATATCCCCAGCTACAATGCTGCCTTTACAGAATGAACTATGGAAGGTTTTTTCCCTTCAAAATTTGAGAGAAAGTAGAAAGAAATTGGTCTGGTATCTATGAATGTTCATTAGAAGTCACTAATGGCCGGGCGTGGTGGCGCACGCCTTTAATCCCAGCACTCGGGAGGCAGAGGCAGGCGGATTTCTGAGTTCGAGGCCAGCCTGGTCTACAAAGTGAGTTCCAGGACAGCCAGGGCTAAAGAGAAACCCTGTCTCGAAAAACCAAAAAAAAAAAAAAAAAAGAAGTCACTAATGAAGTCACTTATCTTGGGTTTTTCTTTCTTAGATTTTTCTTTCTTGGAGATATTAAATTACTGATTTGAATTTTTAAGAATTTCTATATAAGTTACTTTGGGTAAACTCTGTGTTTCTAAGGATTTGTTGATTCATATTTGTTGTCTAGCTTGCCGCAAATTACCCGTAATTTTCTCTTGTAACCCATCTTATTTCTATAAGATTGATTGTAATGTTTTCACTTTGAGTGCCCCCCACCCCTACCCCCAATAAAAACTTGTCTTAGGGTTTGTCGATTTTATTCATCCTTTTGATGAACCAGCTTTGGATTTTGTTGATTCTCATTGTTGATCTTCTTTAATTTCTTAATTTTCATCTTCTCCTTCTTCTGACACCTTTGAGTAAACTTAAACTAGCTCTTCTTTTAGCCTTAAAGTTAAGTTATTGATTTGAAATTTTGTATATTGTAAGTAGTTATAAAATCCATGAGAACAATATCTTAACTGCATACCATGATTTTGGCATGTTGTAGTCCCTTTCTGTTTATCTCTAACTTCTAATTTCCTTTGTGATTTTTTTTCCTTTGGCCAACTGGATGACTTGTTTCATTTCCACACATTTGTCTAATTTCTAATTTTCCTTCCGTTATTGAAGATAGGTTATTCCTCTGTAGCCAGAACAGATGCTGTGTATGAGTTCAGCCTTTCTAAGTTATTGAGACATAATTTGTGGTAAACATATGGTCTTTTCATAATAGTCTTTCTTGGAGAATTTTCTATGTATGCCTGAGGTGAATGTATATTTTTGTGTTGTGTTTTGTGTTCTCATATTTCGTGTTCACTTTCATATATTTCACTCTATATAAAAATGTGTGTGTGTGTATATGTATGTATGTGTGTGTATACATATTTAGCACATATATAGGTGAGTTCTTGTTGAATTATATTATTACTTGTTTGTTCTTACACTGTTTCTTCATCCTCTTCCAAATTTATTCTTGAGCCTTGGGAAGAGGGTGATGTAGTTTATCGTTAATTATTATTATTAACTATTATTATTATTATTATTATTATTATTATTATTATGTAGTTTTGCACCTGGCTAGTTGTGGGTCTCTATAAATTGCCATCTACTGCAAATAGAAGCTTCTCACCTGAGAGTTGAGGGATGACATGATCTATAGGTTATTAGCAGCCCATTTAATCTATGCCCACTTATCAGAGTAGTACTGGTAGGTTCTCTCATAGGGCCTATGACTTGTTCTTGGCCAAATAAGATAACAGGTATAGATTCGATTTTATGGAGCAGGACTTAAATTTAATCAGCAATTGGATGATTACTCCCATGATTCATGTTACATGGCAGATGTCAAATGGGCATGTCTTGTTAGTCCAGGCATTGCTATAACTTACAGAATTTAAAGTTGGATATAACTGATGATTACTTTTTTTTTTTTTTTTTCAGTAGTTTACATAGTTCTTTATAGATTTACTTTGAAAGCTAGCCAGTAGGGATGAACCTTGCAGGTCCATAATCAGCTTGATTTTATTATTGTTTTATGACTTAAGTATATGGAGTCTTAAGTCCTAGGGTCTTATTGTTAGCTTCTGTAGGGTAGCCAAGAACAGTGGTAATAGCCTGTAATATTTGAAGGTCCAAGAGACCTAATTGTCTCACAATTCCAAAAGAAGTATTTCATTTCTGGCATTGTAGTTTTTGTCAGCCTTTGCTGTCTAGTAAGGATGTTGTTAGTGTGCCCAGAAAGCATGGTGGCACACAGGTAGACATGGTACTGGAGAAACTGAGAGTTGTATATCCAGATCTATAGGCAGCAGGAGGAGAGAGACATTAGGCCTGGCTTGAGTATTTGAAATCCCCAAACCCAACCCCAGTAACACACTTCCTCCAGCAAGGCCACACCCATTCTAACAAGGCCAAACCTCCTAATCACTGTCAATTAGCAACATTCCCTAATAATCATTCAAATATATGAGCCTACAGGGGCTAATCCTGTTCAAACCACCACATCCCACTTCCTGGCCTTCATAGGCTTGTAACCATATAATAATGTAAAAATGTCTTCAGTCCCTATAGTCTATCACAGTCTCAAAATTGTTTAAAATTCCAAAGTTGAAATCCTCTTAGGAGACTCATGGTAATCTCTTAACTGTAATCTCTTGTAAAATCAAAATGAAAAAGCAGGTCATATACTCCCAACATACAGTGGCACAGAATATATATTAACATTGCAAGGCAGAGGAAAAGGAGCAGAGTGAGGAAATACAGGACCAAAGCAAGACCTAAATATAGCAGGGCAAATTCTAGACTATCCATTCCTATGTCTTAAGTCAAAGCACTCTTCAGTTCTCCAACTCCTTTCAGCTCTGTTGATTACAATGTATCCTGAGGTTTTACTACCTTGTGGGTTCTTTTTTTCTTCCATCCTTCTCTCCTGTTTTCTTCCACTCTTTAACCCCCATAACACTAGATAGATAGAGAAAAATGGATACAAAGAAAAGAAGGTAGCATTATTGTTAGACTACTCCCCCCCATCGCTACCTCCCCCCACCCCCTCAATCACAGCAGGAGTTCCTTGGGGAAAGTTTGATCTTCACTGCTAGGATATCTAATTTCTTCTTTTTTCTTCTTTGCACATGACTACTTACAAACTGACTAACAACAACCAACAGCAAACAAATATACACACTGCCTCTCAGGGGCCTTGCATTTGTATACCCTCAGAAAAGTCCCCAGAATTCCCAACGTCACACTATCTGCTGCTGGCAAAATCACTCCTCTGCTAGAGCACGAGGCAAATCATAGACAGTTGCTGCAAACAGTCTGAAACAGCCCCACATCGGTATACCTGGGCTTAAAACAAAAACATATTCTTAGACTATTTTTATGTTTTTCAGAGAAACCAAAACTTCAAAATTGTCACTACACTGCAACCTATTTCTCTCTTTTGGGCTTGTTCCCCATTGGTCTGCAGTCTTCCTTGTCAGGTTTCTATCCCACAGCTCTGGCACATAGTAGCCATCCATGCATAAGAAACCTCTGACACAGAGCTGGCTTCATAAGCTTTCCGTAGCTGTGGAGGGAGATTCCATAACACCCTTCCTGACTCTAAACCAGGGGCTGGAACATGGCCCTTTCATTCAAATACACTTTTTCCTGGCTTTCTGTTGTTTTGATAGTTTACTGTCTAAGTATGGCTCTCCTGGAACTCACTCTGTAGACCAGGTTGACCTTGAACTCTGACCTCTCCCTGCCTTTTTGGAGTGCTGGGATTAAAGGGGAGGAGGCACTGCCACACCAGCCTTAAGCTTTTCTTTTCTTTTCTTTTCTTTTCTTTTCTTTTCTTTCTTTCTTTCTTTCTTTCTTTCTTTCTTTCTTTCTTTCTTTCTTTCTTTCTTTCTTTTTTTTTTTTTGGTTTTTCGAGACAGGGTTTCTCTGTATAGCCCTGGCTGTCCTGGAACTCAAGCTTTTCTTTAATTCATTTCACAAGTGGAAAGCTTAGCTGAGTGTGGTCTTGCCATGAGGTCATAGTTTCCTTTCTACCATTAGGCATCAGGGTTTTTTAAAAGTTATTCCTGGTGCTCTGTTTCTCCTCAAACTCTATGTTTTGTATTTTTTGTTGTTCAGTTTGCATTATATCAGCTTTTTATTATAGATTGGCCTAATAACCATACAACAGAGTCAATACTAGGCTGTTTTGAAATCTCCTCTGCCAAAGTTGTTAGTTCAAAACTCTTAAATTTGGTCTTGGGCAGTGGGTTTTTGTTTGTTTGTTTGTTTGTTTGTTTTTGTTTTGTTTTTCTTTTTGCAGAAAACAGCCACATTTCCCACCAAAATGCCATAAGACTGATTTCTAGGCTAGGCCTCTTATTAATACTCTCTGAACCCTCTTGAGAGGCTGTCACAATGTACATTGCTCTCAGAACCACTGTCTTCCCCTTTTCCCTGCTCCTACTAGTGTGGCCCATTAAGGCCTACTTAAAGCATTCAGTTGCACTCCTAATTCACAATCTCAAAGTCCACATTCTGCCAAGAAACATAGTCAGGCCTGTCATACCAGTACCCCAGTCCCTGGAACCAGCTTCTGTCCTATTCGGTGTTTTATTCTTATAAAAGAAAGCACTTACTTGGGGGTTGGCTTTCTTACTGCTTCAAAGGTTTAGTCCATTATAATCATGGTGCAAGCCTTGGTGGCATGCTGACAGACATGATCCTGGAGAGCCTTGGGGACAGGGGGCGGAGCATTCTCTGGGCGGGGCATTTCTTTTCAGAATCACCATATTGTATTGGGTCTTTTGTATTTCCATATGAAATTTAAGATTGTCTTATCAACTTCTCTGAAAAATTACATTGGAGTTTGGTGATGGTTATGTTTAGTCTGTATATTGCTTTTGATTGGTCGGTTATTTTCACAGTATTAATCCTGCCAATCCATGCATATGGGGCTGCCTTTCACAGTCCTACAGGAGAGGAGGTCTTTCCATCATTTGGTATATTTTTAGATTTTTTTTCCTGGTCTTTAAAAGATTTTTAGTTCGACAAGTCTTTGGTTAGATTTATTCCAAGACTGACTGACTTTCTTCTTTTTTTGGAGATGATCATGAATGGTATTGCTTCCTTGATTTTTTTTTTTGGGGGGGGGTTAGGTGTTTTTGTCACTTGTATATAGGAGATCTGCTGATTTTTGTTAATTTGTATTCTGCTACTTTGTTAAATACAGTTATCAGTTATTGGAGTTTTCTGATGTAATATTTAGGGTCTTGTATATATAGACTCATATCATCTGCAAATGAGGATGCTTTGACTTCTTCTGACTTGTGTCCCCTTTATTGTAGTCACTTGTCTTATTGCTCTAGTTAAGACAACAAGTACTGTGCTAAACAGGAGTGGGAAGAATGGATATCCTTATCTTATTCCTGATTTTAGTAGAAATGATCTTCTTTGTTTAGGATAATGTTGGTTGTGGGATTGCTGTCTGTTGCCTTTATTGCATTGAGTAATTCCTGTATCTATAGTCTCTATAGGCTCTTTATTATGAATTGGGTTTTATCAAAGGTCTTTTCTGCATCTAATGAGATGATCATGTTTTAAGAACCTTAGTCTGTTTATATGATAGATTATATTTATTGATTTAGATATGGTAAATTATCCCTGGACCTCTGGGCTGAAAGATATTCTTTTTAAGTATTTTCTTGAGAATTTTGTATCCATGTGTACTGGCTAGGTTGTGTCAACTTGACACAGCTGGAGTTATCACAGAGAAAGGAGCTTCAGTTGGGGAAATGCCTCCATGAGATCTAGCTGTGAGGCATTTTCTCAATTAGTGATCAAGGGCCCCTTGTGGGTGGGACCATCTCTGGGCTGGCAGTCTTGGGTTCTATAAGAGAGCAGGCTGAGCAAGCCAGGGAAGCAAGCCAGTAAAGAACATCCCTCCATGGCCTCTGTATCAGCTCCTGCTTCCTGACCTGCTTGAGTTCCAGTCCTGACTTCCTTGGTGATGAACAGCAGTATGGAAGTGTAAGCCGAATAAACCCTTTCCTCCCCAACTAGCTTCTTGGTCATGATGTTTGTGCAGGAATAGAAACCCTGACTAAGACAAATTGGTACCAGCAGAGTGGGGTATTCCTGTGACAACCTGACCATGTTTTGGGGAGGACTGTGGAAGGACTTTGGAACTTTGGGCCAGAAGATCCATTCGGTGTTAAGAGCTCTGTGAGATGTTGTGTAGGAGTTTGGAAAATAATGTTGAGAACAGTGCAGAAGATGGAGGCCTGGCTTGTGAAATTTCAGAGGGAAAATTAAAGACTCTTTTCAGGGCCATTGTTACTTTGACTGTGAAGATTCTGTGGTTCTGGTTATCTGGGGCTGAAGAATCAGCTGTGATTAACAAGATATCAGAACTACTAAAGCAAAACCTTTGCATTACTGGGACTATTGCTGCTGGTTAGCTGGAGCTAAGAAATTAGCGGTGATTAAGAAGAGACCAGCATCATTGAGATGACATCTTCTGGGAAATGTTTTCTTAAAGCACAAGGAGGCTGTGTTCCAGAGATAGCCATGGTTGTACCTTGTGCTGTGACTGGACTTGGTAATGTGTAAGAGTCATCTAGGTGGTACTGGTTTTGGAGGCATGAAGGGGTCATGCAGAGCAGCTGAGGCCACGGAAGCACTGTGAGAGGTCATGGAAGGCCATTGGTGAGGGTGCAGCCTCAGTTGCAATTGATGGCCCAGGACTGAAGAGGTCATGCAAAGGAGTTGAGGCTTGGCACCATGAAGAGAGCCTATGAGAGGCTAGTGTTGA
Source organism: Mus minutoides (assembly GCA_902729485.2). Classification (NCBI taxonomy): domain Eukaryota; kingdom Metazoa; phylum Chordata; class Mammalia; order Rodentia; family Muridae; genus Mus; species Mus minutoides. Next base: position 48,259 of record LR751401.1, on the reverse strand, counting down.
AGCCTAGTTAGAGTGGAAGACAGCAGTGCTTTGGAGATGCCAGTACCATGAGATGACCACCAAGAACAGCAGCAGCAATGGAGTACAGGCATCTGGAGCCTAGAGGACAACGGGTGTGCTACAAAGGGCATGGCTGGAGAAGTGACCCAAGCCCTTGGAGGAGCCCAGAAGATTGTGAGTTGAATCCCAGACATTGGACAGTTGGAGTTTCATTTTGCTTTACATTGTGACTGTGCCCTGATGTTTTTCCCTCTTGAAGGAAGTATTTTAGTAGAGCCCACAGTTAAGCGACTTTTAATTGTAAAATGACTCTGATTTTAAAAGATATTAGATATTTTAAAAGGATTGAGCTTTTAATATGTAAAGACTGTGGGACTTTTAAAGTTATTTAAGATCTTGGGGTTGAATAAGAACTAAGGATTGAGGCTTATTAGTGATGTATTTGTGTGTCAGGTGGACAAGGGGTCAATTGTACTGGCTAGGTTTGTGTCAACTTGACACAGCTGGAGTTATCACAGAGAAAGGAGCTTCAGTTGGGGAAATGCCTCCATGAGATCTAGCTGTGAGGCATTTTCTCAATTAGTGATCAAGGGCCCCTTGTGGGTGGGACCATCTCTGGGCTGGCAGTCTTGGGTTCTATAAGAGAGCAGGCTGA
>LR751401.1:0-47504 GCA_902729485.2 Mus minutoides | reverse complement strand
TATCCCTCCATGGCCTCTGCGTCAGCTCCTGCTTCCTGACCTGCTTGAGTTCCAGTCCTGACTTCCTTGGTGATGAACAGCAGTATGGAAGAGTAAGCTGAATAAACCCTTTCCTCCCCAGCTTGCTTCTTGGTCATGATGTTTGTGCAGGAATAGAAACCCTGACTAAGACATCATGTTTATCAGAGATTGTTGCCTGTCAGTTTTTGGGATATGGGTATTGTCTGATTTTGGTATCAGGGCAGTAGGGATTTGGGGATGTTCTTTTGCTTTTCTGTGTTTTTTTTTTTTTTTTTCCTTTCTTTTTAATAGTTTCAGAAGTATTGGAATTAGTTTCTCTTTGAAGCTCTGATAGAATCCTGTACTATTTGTTTTTGAGTTGGAAGAGTTTTAATTACAGCTTATATCTCACTGGCTGTTATAGATCTATTTGTAGTATTTATTTCATTTTTATTTAACTTTAACAGGTTATATATATATATAGAAATTCATTCATTTTTCCCCTTGAATTTCTGTTTTGGTAAAATATAGACTGTAACATTACATTCTTAGGATTTTCTGATTTTTTTTTTTTTTTTTTTGATTTTTTGAGACAGGGTTTCTCTGTGTAGCCCTGGCTGTCCTGGAGCTCACTTTATAGACCAGGCTGGCTTCGAACTCAGAAATCTGCCTGCTTCTGCCTCCCGAGTGCTGGGATTTAAGGCGTGCGCCACCACGCCCGGCTTTGAATTTTCTCACTGTCAGATGTAATGTCTTTTTTTTTTTTTTAACATCTGTTTTATTAATTATCTTTTTGATAGCTTATCTAACAAGTTGTCACTTTGTTAATCTTTTCAAAGTACCAATTCTTAGTTTCATTAATTTTTTAATTGTTTTTGGTTGTTGCTTCTATTTCATGAATTTGAGTCTTGATTTTGATTATCTCTTCCTATCTACTTAAAAAAAGACATTTGTATTGATTCTTTGATTTCCACACCATGCACCCCAGTACTAACCATCTCCTCATCCCTTGGTGTCTGCCCTCTGTCCTTGCAACCTACCCACCCCTCAAAGAAAACAAAACAAAAAAATAATACCAAAATTATCTTGCTGTGGAATCTGCAGTGTGTCATGCCATATGTTGCATTATACACTATTATCCACATAACTTTACTTTCAAATGTTCATTGCAATGAATCATTGGTCTGGGTTGAGAACTCTGGTTTCTGTATACTATCAGTACTGGATCCTCAGTGGGACTTGTCTTTGACAATCCTGTTTGTTATCCTGTGTCATAGAGGTCCTGATCCTTTGGATTTGCAGGACCAGCCCCTTACATGGCCCAGTGGTTCATAGATGAGGTAGATGTTGGGGTGAGTCAACACAGCCCTAGATCTGGGACTTGGTGTTAGCTGAGTTGGTTAGCCTGCTAGACCTCCCACACCCAGGCTACCAGGGACAGCTCTCCAGCACTGCCTTGGCTGGCTTACCCAAGTGCAGCTGCCAGGAAAGGGCAGGGCCAGCTCGCCTACTTTCATGCCCTGAGCTGACTCACCCATACCCACACTACCAGGACCAGCTCTACTGTGCTGCCTAGGCAAGGTGCAATGCACATTCTTCTGAGTGCTGCTGCCATCAAGGGATGGGACTAGCTCTCCTGCCTGCCATAGGTATTGAGGGGTGAGGAGGGCATCTGTCCTGTGCCCATGTCACAGCATGGTAGGAGGTATAAGCCCACTTTCCTGAGTGCTGCAGCCATTGGGGGGCATACTTGGGGGGCATACTTGCACATTGTAGTGGTGGCAGATGGGTCAAACAGATTGATGTCTTTCACCCGCTAAGTACCTCTGGGCCCCTTGCTAGCTAGTTTCTTTCTTTCTTTTTTTTTTTAATGTTTTTTTTTTTTAAGATTTATTTATTATTATATGTAAGTACATTGTCACTGTCTTCAGACACTCCAGAAGAGGGAGTCAGATCTCGTTACAGATGGTTGTGAGCTACCATGTGGTTGCCGGGACTTGAACTCAGGACCTTTGGAAGAGCAGTCAGGTGCTCTTACCTGCTGAGCCATCTCACCAGCCCACTAGCTAGTTTCTTAAACAGTCTGTGCATCCAGAATCTCGATGTCCAGTAGCAGCTCTCACACAGGTGCCAGCCCGCAGCTTTCTGCTATCTGCACCTGGCTGCTCTGCATCCAGAATCTCGATGTCCAGAAGCAGCTCTCATGCAGGTGCCAGCCACAGCTTTCTGCTATCGGCACCTGGCTGCTGTGCATGCATACCAGCTCCACTTTGACCAACAGCTGCTGCCATGTGCAGCCACTCCTCACCTTTGAGTTCGGGGTGCCACATCTCTGTTAACTACTTTTAAGATTGTTGGTACCCCTCCCCAAGGAGGTTACTTTTTATATTGTTTTTGCATCTAGGGTCTTCAGAATTCCTGGATTTCAGGACCCTGTATACCTTTGTTTCCAGGTTGATTTTTTTTTCCCTCCTCAGTTTATTCTTCCTGATTCCTTATTAATTTTTCTAAAACATGTCTTTGGTCATTTCCCCTAGAAATTTTTATGATTCCTTAGACTAGAATATTGAGGGAACTCTTCAGATCGGGTACCATGCTTCTATAATTTGATTTTCACCATGGCCCACACTTACTATCCATTCCGTGAGGGGACAGATCTGTGAGGGGACAGATCTGTTTTCTTTTGGGGTTTTGATTCTGTAACATGAGAGATATGGAGAGTAGGTGTGCTGGGATGTTCTTATTGTTCACACTGTCTTCAGATTCTCCCCAGTCCCCCTTTTAAATTTGGAATACTGTCAGGGTAACTATATTTTTGTATTTTATTTTTAGTGTTAATGATAGTGAGATATTGTTTCCTATCTTTGTGGTGTTCCTTTTAGTTTGTAATCTGCCTTAGTCATCTAGTCTGGTTATAGTTGCAGTAACTGGGAGTGAAACTGTTAATCATTTCAGTGTGCCAGAGCATCATACATGGTTATGTGGGCGCCTGTATCAGAAAACCCCAAAGGATTGCTTATATAATTTGAGAACTTTTATTATCTTTATTTTTTATTAGAAAATAGCAGCAGACATTTCACAGAACAAATAAAGACGGTTCTTAGTTGCTGTTTTTTGTGAGGACTGGAATTTAGTGATTACATAGTTTAGATCTGTTTTTTTTTTTTTTTTTGTTTTTTTTTTTTTTGTGGCAGAGGGGAGAAAGGCTTGGAATGTGTGCTTAGGTCATCATTTTGATTTAGTTTGAATCTGTTTTTAAGGTCAGTTTGAAAACTTAACAGATTCTTTGATTGGATCACTGGTAGGCATTTTTATTGTAAATGTCTGATTGTTTATTTGTACTCTGCTTTCTTATTTAGAGGTCAGCATTAAAAGTGAAAATTGTACTATAAGTGATGACATTGTTCAACATACTTCAGTCAGTTATTTTAACTGTTTGGTCTTGAAAACTTTAACAGGAAATGTAGATGAAGCATTATAATCCTGAGTCTTCTGAGAAGCAAAGGTTTTAAGAAGATTGAAATAATTCAGTATATTAATATTAATAGCATGGGTTCTCAAAAATGTATGTGTGTATGTAAAAGGGAGGGAGAAAAGGAGGGAGAGAGGGAGGGAGAGGAAGGGAAGGGAATATTATATATGTGTGTGTATGTATGTGTGTATATATATAATTTTTTTTCTTACTGAAGTTTAGAGGCATTATTTTTTTATTACCACTTCCATTCCACTTGATCTCAAATACCTTCTAGTGGTAGTTTCCCTTTGGATAATTAGGGATTTATTTCCTTAGAGAAACAATCAGCATAGATTATCAAGTTTTATAAAAGATGATTGGAAATAGGAAATATTATATGATGGTAGAAATGTATGTTGGTAGAGATACTTAGTGGAAAATTGGGCAGTATCAAGGTAAGTAGAAAGTACACTTTCCCCATTCTTTCTAAAGACATTATGGCATGGTTCTCAAAAGGACCATTTTACAACTAGGCTACATTTAGCAATATCTGGAGATGTTTTTGTTTGTCATACAGGGTAAGTGTTATTGAACTCTACTAGACAGAGGTAAGTGATATTGCTAAACTTCCTACCTATAATAAGCCACAAACATAAGCATTGATTATTCCCAAATATAGCTTCTCTGGTGAGAAGCTTACTGCTTTGAGAAACTACATTCTCTGGGATACAAATTGGAAAAGAAGTCAAAATATCACTATTTGCAGATGATATGATAGTATATATAAGTGATCCTAAAACTTCCACCAAAGAACTCCTAAACCTGATAAACAGCTTCAGTGCAGTAGCTGGATATAAAATTAACTCAAATTAGTGGCCTTTCTCTACACAAAGGATAAACAGGCTGAGAAAGGAATTAGGGAAACAACACCCTTCACAATGGTCACAAATAATATAAAATACCTTGGTGTAACTCTAACTAAGGAACTGAAAGATCTGTATGATAAGAACTTCAAGTCTCTGAAGAAAGAAATTGGAGAAGATCTCAGAAGATGGAAAGATCTTCCATGCTCATGGATTGGCAGGATCAATATAGTAAAAATGACAGTGTCTTTTGACAAAAAGGCCACCAACAGATTGGGAAAGGATTTTTACCAATCTTAAATCCGATAGGGGACTAATATCCAATATATACAAAGAACTCAAGAAGCTGGATGCCAGAAAATCAAATAACCCCATTAAAAATGGGGTACAGAGCTAAACAAAGAATTCTCAACTGAGGAATACTGAATGGCTAAGACGCACCTGAAAAAAATGTTCAACATCCTTAATCACCAGGGAAATGCAAATCAAAACAACCCTGAGATTCCACCTCATACAAGTCAGAATGGCTAAGATCAAAAACTCCGGTGACAGCAGATGCTGGTGAGGATGTGGAGAAAGAGGAACGCTCCTCCATTGCTAGTGGGATTGCAGGCTTGTACAACCACTCTGGAAATCAGTCTGGTGGTTCCTCAGAAAATTGGACATATTACTACCTGAGGACCCAGCTATGCCACTCCTGGGCATATACTCAGAAGATTCCAACTGGTAATAAGGACACATGTTCCACTATGTTCATAGCAGCCTTATTTATAATAGCCAGAAGCTGGAAAGAACCCGGATGTCCCTCAACAGAGGAATGGATACAGAAAATGTGGTACATTTACATAATGGAGTACTACTACTCAGCTATTAAAAACAATGAATTTATGAAATTCTTAGGCAAATGGATGGATCTGGAGGATATCATCCTGAGTGAGGTAACCCAATCACAAAAGAACTCACATGATATGCATTCACTGATAAGTGGATATTAGCCCAGAAACTTAGAATACCTAAGATACAATTTGCAAAACACATGAAACTCAAGAAGAAGAAAGACCAAAGTGTAGATACTTCATTCCTCCTTAGAATGGGGAACAAAATACCCATGTAAGGAGTTACAGAGACAAAGTTTGGAGCTGAGATGGAAGGAAGGACCATCTAGAGAATGCCCCACCTGGGGATTCATCCCATAATCAGCCACCAAACCCAAACACTATTGCATATGCTAGTAAGATTTTGCTGACAGGACCCTGATATAAGTCTCTATTGTGAGGCTATGCCAGTGTCTGGCAAATACAGAAGTGGATGCTCACAGTCATCTATTGGATAGAACACAGGGTCCCCAGTGGAGGAACTAGAGAAAGTACCCAATGAGCCGAAGGGGTCTGCCACCCTATAGGTGGAACAACAACATGAACTACCAGTACCCCCTGAGCTCCTGTCTCTAGCTGCACTTGCAGCAGAAGATGGCCTAATGGGCCATCATTGGTTGGAGAGGCCCTTGGTCTTGTAAGGTTTATATGCCCCAGTACAGGGGAATGCCAGGTCCAGGAAGTGGGAGTGGGTGGGTTGGGGAGCAGGGTGGGGGGAGGGTATAGGGGACTTTTGGGATAGCATTTGAAATGTAAATAAAGAAAATATCTAATAAAAAATTGTTTAAAAAATAAAGACCAAGTAAGTAGAATGATGTAGATCTCAAAACTGCTATTGAATTGAAAAATAACAAATTTTTTAGTGTGATACATTTATGATAATTGAAAAATATATAATACAACTTTATTATATAATTAAGAGATGTGAATTTACCTCCATATTAGGAGTGTGGGTACTATTGAAGAGGTGTCTCTAGAATAGTCGTTCTCAATCTTCCTTGTGTTATGACACTGAAATAAAGTTCTTCATGTTGTGACCACCAACCTTAAAATTGTTTTCACTGTTAACTTCATGAGTTTAATTTTGCTACTGTTAGGAGTTGTAATGTAAATTTTTGATATGCAAATGGTCTTATGTGAGCCCTGTGAAAAGGTTGTTTGACCTCTGAAGGAGATATGACCCACAGCTTGAGAACTGCTGCTCTAAGGTAGAACCTCCTCTCTAGAGATTATGTACATGAGCTTCAGTTTATTCTTTTATACTGTACAGAGAACGAACAGATACTCTTTTACATTTATTTAAAATAGAAGGCATGATATGAATTTTACTCAATATAAATTTTAATTGGCAACAACACAGATATTGTAATGGTACTATGTGCATCTCGTAAAAATACTTTTTCAAATTTCAACCTGAAAAGCGTGTTAGTAAATTTGCTGAAAGGCTTAGTAGAGCATGTTTATATTTTTCCATGTCTTCCTGTGTCAGACGATGTCTTGACTTTCTATAAAGAGATATAAACATGTCTCATTGTTATTTATGTATCTTTTATGTGCAATTGTGAATGAACTGCACTAAGTAACGGTAATTATTAAATTGGTGTCTAATTTACAAAAATAAAAACCAGTATAAAGAATTACTAGACAACTTTATCTGATTTTTGTGAGGTAAAATATTAATAACATTGTTTCTATAGCAGAATATAAAGTATTTCTCTTACTTAGATATTTGTTACATTGATTTTTGTTATACAAGTTTTTGATTATAGTAGTTTAAATCCGTAAACATCCAGGAAGTAAAATTTGTTCTCTTAAAGTGATTCTAGAAATTTATTTATAAACTATTCATAGAGTTCTTGTTGACTAACATATTTGTCATGGGCTGCACTTGACTATATACATTTTACAAATGTTATTGAAGATTGAATATGAGTGCAGTGATATCTCTGAGAACACAAGGATTAATTTTAATATAAAATAAAATGACAGTAAAATGAAATGGAAATGGTATATAACCTTAGCTTTTCTTAAAGTGACATGAGAATAAGTATCTCAAACATAGTATAATTAAAAGTTATAATAACTATTCTTGATGTCTTTGAATTTAAATTATCTTAAATTAAGTAACAGATTTAAATTGCATTTATAATTATATGGCAGTTTATACTTTTTAAACAAAAAGCATTTACCAAAAATTATCCCAAGTTAGGGAATCTAATTTAAATTGAAAACTTTAAATAACCTTTAGTTAATTATTTTTATTTACATTTGTTAGTAGGAACTTAAATCCAAAAATAATAACCTATATATCTTTACATGTAAATGTCAGTCTAATCAAAAGATGACTGAAAATTAATGACTTTATTTACAAAAAGGTCGTAGAATTTTAGATCTCATTTTTTTGTTAAAAGATTTCATATAAATTATAAGAATAGCTTAATTGTAAAATTCATAATGATAATTTAAATTCAGAATATTTAATTTATTATAATTTCAGTTCAGATATATAATTATGAATAGTTACGATTTTAAGTATATAGAATTTGAAATAAGTCACATAACCTTTTAAGATAATTTTTATAATTAGGTGAGAACAAGGCATGAACTATTTCTACTTGATTTTCTTGCTAATATTTACAGTTTAACACTAGTGTTAGTTCTTAATTGATAGGAAAGATGATGATAAAGTAGTTAGCAAGTATTCTTCTGTAGAATAATATGTAGTGAATTTTAAGAATTAACAATTGAAAAATAAAATGCTACTTTGAACCTAGCCTGGTGGTTCAGGCCTGAAATCCCAGGTAGTTAGCTGGTGGAAGCAAGAGGATCAAAGGTTCGAGGATAACCTTACCAATTAAATACTGCCCCACACACCCTAAAAGAAAAAAAAAATGAGGAAAGAAAAGCAGACTGGGAATATAGCTCAATGGTAGAACCTTGTCCAGCGTGTGTGAGGCCCATGGCTTGTTTTCTGTGTGGGGTGGACATTTGTATGTATCTGTGTTTGTATCGGTCTGTCTGTGTATATAAAGGTACCCTTAACTCATTGATATGTTCAGTTTTATAGGGAATAATAGCTGATTAACTCTAAAACTTTCATATATTTTCTTTCAAACGTAAAATTTGAGCTATTTTGAAAAAAAGAATAGTATTCTGATTTGAGCAGTTGACCGTTAGGTTAATTCTTTAGAGACATGCAAAGCAGGCTGCATTTTTGTCAGGTGCAAATTTTAAAGGGCTGTTTTGGAGTGGGAAAAGAGTTGATAGGAACATCATTTCATAAGGCAGTATATTTCACATGGAAGAGAAATGACTAAGATACTAATTTGGGGCTGTATTTCCAGAGCAGTGGCTAATGCAGCACCGTATTATAGATGTTTTGGAATAAGTGTTTGTGATCCTGACTCTTGGTTTTTGTATTTAGATATTGTGGTTTTGGTTATTCAAATCTCCACAGTAATGCTCACATCCTCATTGACACTGACAGATTTAGATGTAAGCCTTTTATTTATTTATTTTTATTTTGGATGAAAATAAAAAAGTAATACCCTTATGATTTACTTTTACTATTTAAAATTTATTTTTAAAGTAAATTAAGTTTTATTTTGTTCAAAATTTTGTTTACTTATTTCTCTTTCATATTTAAAATGAAAAATTCACAATTTGGGGAACATTTTTTTGTATGTGAATGTGCCCATGTAAGTGAATACGCTTTTAAAAGCCTACTTTAAGTAAAAAAAAAAAAAAAAAAAAAAAGAAAAGAAAAAAGAAAAAAAAAGGAACTGGGATACGTATGGTATAGGTATAATGATAACAGTAAAATCTCAAAAGTCACCATGTATTAGTTTATTTATATATTTGTCTTAGAATGGGTTGGTATTTAAGCTTGGTATGTACTGTAAAAGTTTGAAATGGTAAGGCCAAATAGTCTCCTACCCTGAACATTAGTATCTAGTTGTAGTAGCTTATTTTATTTTGACTTCACCATAAACTTCTGACTTAAATTCAGTTTTAAATTATTAAATTGTTTTCTGTTTTCTCAGGCATTATATCATTACAGAACAGGCATAAATAGTTGGGAGAATTCTCAAATTTGAGAATCCTACCACTGATTTTCTCTAATGGTTTAAAAACACACACTCTCTCTCTCTTATGTATGTATGTATGTATGTATGTATGTATGTATGTATGTATGCTGCACATGGATTTCAATGAACTTAGGTCTTACTGATTCAGCCAGATGAGCTGCACAGTGAGCCTCAGAGATCCTCAAGTCTGTGGCTCCTCAGTGCTAGGATCATGTGAGGGTGATAAACACTTTCCAGACTGAACCATCTTCCTAGCAACATAACCCTTTATTCTTCATGGCTGAGTATGGATGACAATTTTTAGCTACACTTAGTCTTTACTTTGATGGGAGTTTCAATCTTTTCTTTTTTTTTTTAATATTTAAATTCCTTTTTGGTATTCTTAGAGGTAGGTGTTGATGAATCTTACCAACTCCAATTAGCAATTTCATTGAAACATAATCTTGCTAAATTATTTTGAATTGGGTGGCCCTGAGCCAAGTAGGTTATTATATCTTTTGTTTTTTTTAGTTTGCTATGTATGCCTAGTGATTGTCTTTTCAATTTTATGGTAGCATGATTAGTAAGTTACCATTGAATGGATTTTAAATATTATTCTTTTTACATATTGCATGGTATTACTAAGTCTTTAGCCATTACTGATCTTTTTTTTCATATATAGCTAGGATTCAGTGGAGCCATTGTGATGCTTCGGTTAGTTATATATCAAATATTAGAAAGAACAAATATTTATGAAGGTATTATGATGATTTTCTTGGTATGATGTCACAGTTTCAGTTTACTTAGTAGATTTTACATTTACATTTGATTTCAGAATATTTTAAATGATCCTATCTTGAGAAATAAATTTAGAATGTCTAGTATAAATACGAGCACCAACATCTTCAAAAGAACTGTATTTGAAAGTAAAAGAATCTGTTGTATTTGAAGTATTTGAAAGATAAGTATGCTGATATATGTAGCTCACCTCATGGTGAAAAGGACAGATATTGAAAATTGGAAGCTTGTTCAATATAATTGAAAATATTTTCAGTTCTCAGTACTGTTGTAATTCTTTATTTGTGTAGTGTATGAGTGTTTCTATACACATTTGTATGTATAAATATGTGTACATATTTACGTATAAACCACAGCATATGTAAAAGTAAGAAGACAAGGTCTCTGTCGGGTTTCCTTTGTGTTTCCTGCATCGTCTTGGCAGTTCTCCTGTTTTTTTTCTTCTATTTTCCATTAGCTAGTTGAATATTTTATAGTTTCTTTTCTCTTTTATGTTTTTTAATAATATTGATATGTGGCATGATTTCCCCTGTCCAACCAAAGGCACCCTGCTGCACTAATATTTAAACTAATTGGACAGGGAAAATTCTGTTAGATATCACTTTCTCTTAAAAAAAATCCTGCCACATTGATCTATTAATATTAAAAACACATTGTTTTTATGGGTGTTTTGCCTTCATGTTTGTATGTGTCATGCGTACCTGGTACCCTCAGAGACCAGAAGAGGTCATTGGAACCCTTGGAACTGGAGTTAGAAATGGGTTTGAGCTACCACGTTAGTGCCGGAAATTGAACCTAGGTCCTCTGGAAGAGAAGCCAGTGCTCTTAACTGCTAAGCCATCTGCAGCCCCTCTATTTGTATTTCAGACCAGTGCTTTTCAAAGTATCGTAACAAAGACAGTGCTGAGGGACAAAATGATTTCATTTTTCTGTGATGAATTAAAGACAAATTGAGAGTGTATGTCTAGAAACTTTTATAGTAATCTTACATTGTTGTGACATCTAAGAATGTGATTAAAACTTTTTACTGTATTTTACAAGGTTTTTCTTTAATACACTGACAGTGTAAAGGGTTGATTTTTCCTCAAAGGTAGCTCCTATTCTTTTTATCTTTCAGGTGCTTTTACATTGTTTCTTTTTGTCTCATTTTCATGTAAGATGAATCTAGAAGATGAATTTCTTTTCTGTTTAAAAGGATTGATTTGTTGTAGCTCTACCTTTTACATTGAATGAAAATGACTGTTAGCTGTGTAATCTTTTGTTATTTAAGCCATTTTTACTAAATAATATTTCAAAAATTGAATGCTCTGCTATCTAGTTCTACTCTTATATATATTGTTTTGCTAATTGCATATGTTATATATACATATACACATGCACATAGCTTGTGTGTGTGTTTGAGAAACACAGACAGACAGACACACACACACAGAGCAAGAGGGAGAGCAAGAGACAGAGACAGACAGACTGACTGACTGCTCGAGTAGTGTTTGTTTTAAAGGATACTTTATGGTCTCATTCCAAGAGAATTGTTGCAGTGTCAAAATGACAAAATTTTGTTTTATTTTATTTTATTTTATTTTATTTTATTTTATTTTATTTTATTTTTTCCTGTTGTGGTTTCTTTCTTTCATTTTTAAAATTTAATTTATTTGTAATTCATTTTTTACACTCCATATTCCATTTCCCACCTCTCCCCATCCATCCTCCAACTGCTCCACATCCCACACCTCTTCCCTACCCCATCCACTCCACCCCCCACCCCACCTGACCTCTAAACTCCCTGGGGCCTCCAGTCTCTTGAGAGTTAGGTGCATCATCTTTGAATGAACACAGACACAGAAGTCCTCTGTTGTATGTGTGTTGGGGGCCTCATGTAGCTGGTGTATGCTGTCTGTTTGGTGGTCCAGTGTTTGAAAGATCTCGGGTGTGCAGATTAATTAAGACTGCTGGTCCTCCTACAGAATCACTCATCTCCTCAGCTTCTTTCAGCCTTCCCTAATTCAACAACAGGGTCAGCTGCTTCTGTCCATTGCTTGGGTACAAATAACTGCATCTGACTCTTTCAGCTGCTTGTTGGGTCTTTCAGAGGGCAGTCATGATAGATCCCTTTTTGTGAGCACTCCATAGCCTCAGTAATAGTGTCAGGCCTTGGGGCCTCCCCTTGAGCTGGATCCCACTTTGGGGTCACTGGACCTTCTTTTCCTCAGACTCCTCTCCATTTCCATCCCTGTAATTCCTTCAGACTGGAACAATTATGGGTCAGAGGTGTGACTATGGGATGGCAACCCCATCCCTCACTTGATGTTGATACCCTGTCTTCCTGCTGGAGGTAGGCTCTGTAAGTTCCCTCTCCTTACTGTCAGGCATTTCATTAAAGTTACCTTCCTGTGAGTCCTGGGAGTCTCTCACCTCCCAGTCTCTGGTGCATTCTGGAGGGTCCCCCCAACCTCCTATTTTCTGAGGTTGCCTGTTTGCATTCTTTCTGCTGGCTCTCAGGGCTTCAGTCCTTTTCCCTTATCCAATACCAGATCAGGTTCCCTTCTACCCCACAATGGTCCACCCCAACTCCCCCACCCCTGTCCACTTTCCCTTCCAAGTCCCCCCCATACCCCACTTGTGATTGCTTTCTTGTCTCTCCCAAGTGAGACTGAGGCCTCCTCACTTGGGCTTCTGCTTGTTTTGAATTCTGTGTAACTGTATCTTGTGTATTCTGTATGGGTTTTTTCTTTTTCTTTTTTTTCAAAACCTGGGTTAATGATTAGTAGAGATTAGGGACACAAAGGGGAAGTGACTAGTAGGTATGATTGTACAGGGGTAATAGCAAGGAGATATTTGTGATTTCTTTAGAAATTATTTTATATTATAATATTTTGAAATAGCAACTTCATATAGTTCTTGACTTTTGATAGATTCTCTTCTGAGCCTTGTACATCAGAATATAAATTCATTTTCACCATCTTAGGAGCATTCCCTTAAGAATGAAAGATGGCTTTTGAGTTTTCTTATTGTTTCTAAATTTTCTGTATTTGTATATTGCTTATGTGGGCACTATAGTTTGCTGCTACCCAAATAGTAAAGTAAAACATAATTTGCCAATAACTTTTGAATATGTATCATAATGTGATTGTTGTATCTGGTTTTCAATTCATCTAGAAACCAGTACCCCTAGGTGTATAAAACTTAGTATATATGACTTTTGTGGGTTTTTTGTTTGTTCTTTGTTTATAATGTTATTATTTTTTTTTTTTTTTGCCCCCTGAGACAGGTTTTCTCTGTGTAACAGAACCCTTATAAGGTCATGTAGGGCAGTTGCTGGAATCCCCCTGTATGCAAATGAGATATCTCCTGTGCCCTGACCTGGCCAATAATGTACACTTTCCATAAAGCCCCTACCCAGCCTTCAAAGGTTTAAGTGAACTTTGTTCCCCCCATTAAATGTGTTACCACTGCTTGAGGTCTCTTCCACAACTTGCTATTCTTATTGCTCTCAAGATCTGCCTGTCGAGATTGCCACACTAAGGTCAGGAGGCAAAGTCTAAACCAGCACAAGACAACTCAGCTAATGAAGCATTTAATTGTGCCTAACGTGGACTTCTTGTTTGATTTTGCTTTGTTCTGGCATTGTTTTCATAGTAGTTGTGATAGTGGAACAATGGCCCCTAAGGTAAATACTTACATGCTTAAGTATTTACATGCTTAGTCCCAAATTGGTGAAGTGATTGGGAAGTATTAGGAGGTGTGGCCACGTTGAAGAAGGTGGGCTTTCTTACTTATGAGTGGGCTTGAGGTTTCAAAAGCCTACAGCAGGCCCAGTCTTTCTCTGACTGATGCCTGTGGGCCAGCTGTAAAGCTCAGCTACTGCTTTAGTACCATGCCTATCTGACCTAATAAACTGACCTTCAAAGACTATGAGCAAAATAAAACAAGAAGTCCACATTAGTCAGGCTTTTCTCAAAGAGCAAAACTTACAGAAAACGCACACACACACACTTCCTCCCTCTCTTCCAAGGTCCAAGAATATAGTACACCAGGCTAGATGTCTCATCTGGTCTTCAGCATATTGCCAGAGTCCTGAAGAAGTAAGCTCTAATGCCAGTGAAGAAATGGACAAGCAGACAAAGACAGCAAGCTTCCTTCTTCCATGTCCTTTCTATAGGCTATCAGCAGAAGGGTGTGTGTGTGTGTGTGTGTGTGTGTGTGTGTGTGTGTGTCCAGATAGGTGGATCTTCCTACCTCAAAAGATCTGTATTAAAAGTGGGTCTTCCCACTTCAAATGATTTCATTATAGTCAAGTTGACAAGCAAGAATAGCCATTACATGTGCTTTTAAGATTTTTTTATTATTATTTTTAATTCTGTGTGGTAGTATGTTCCTAGTTAATGCAGCTGTCTAAAAAGGCTAGGGCATTGGATTGATCACCCTGGAGTTGGAGTTGTATGGGTGGTGTGTGTGTGTGTGTGTGTGTGTGTGTGTGTGTGTGTGTGTGTGTGTATGTGTGTGAGTGTATATGTGTATGTGTGTGTATGTGTGTGTGTGTGTGTGCCTGCTGAGAATGGAACTCTCGTGTTCCTGAAAATCTGTGTCCCTACTTAACCACTGAAGCATTTCTTCAGCACCTCAAGTAATTTTAATAGTGGTAAATAGTGTTTCAGGAAACAGTTGATAACCTTAAGGCAAACTATAAAACATTAAAGGTTGTATATTGTATGGCAGAATGTTTTTGTACTTTTGAAAAAAATTGATAGTTGATAAAAACTAGTTTTATGACTACTTTACTGCTTAGTATTGATTTTAAAAATTTTATAACTTCAGAATTAATTAAGTGAAGAACAAAAAGCTAACAAAATCCTGAAATTTTATGGACAAATCAGGACTATTTCAAGCTTTCTGTATTTTATGGAACACACAAGAAACTAGATAAATGTTCAATGAGGACTAATTTATGTCTTATAGTTTGACCCCTCTGGCATGCTAGTTAGAGTGTGACTTAATTCTGATTGAAACAGTTAAATGATCTCATTGTATTCTTTCCAATATTTTGAGGTTTTCAAATTTAAGGACACGTAAGCATTCTTAAATTCAGATGTCAGCCAGTTATTTTGTCATGTTTTGTCTTCATATCTGAAATCATGCGAATTGTTACAGCTTATATGTCAGCTTCAGTAGCTTAAAATACAGTTCCATAAAATACAGAAAGCTTAATGCTGAGGCTGAATTTCTAGAACTTGACATAGTTTGTGACTAATGTGCTTTCCATTATTTTCTGTACTCATAAAATATGGCTTAGATGTGAATGAAATGCTGTCTGTATTAACTAAGGTTGTGCTTGGTGTTGTCCCACTGCAGAAAATTTCTAATGACTTGGTGAAGATAGAAAAACCGTCAGAAAGGCTGAAGTACTGTCATACTGTAAGTATATTTCTGAAAAGAAGTTTAAGAATATCCATGCCTTTTTGTTTTGGAGAAAATATATTAAAGATACATGCAAAATATGGAGATGGACATTATAATCATCTTAATAATTTATAAGAACTAATTCTGTGTTGCTTTTAAAAATTGAAAATGTGGTTTTATATATTAAGATGAGCATTTTTCCAATAGCATTGACAAATATTTCTAATTCTAACAAGGATTGATCTATTCTGTATACATTTGCTTATTTAAAACTATCAGAATCCAGAAAATCATTGTAATTTTATAGGTTGTGATTTGTTTGGGTGGCTTATTGTTTAGGTTATTTTACAGAATTATTTATTTGCTGATTTATTTATGTATTTCATTATTTATTTATTTGATTATTTAGTAAATTATTTATCTGATGAATTATTAATATATCTTCATGACATGCTTTAAATTATTTATAACTTAATTTTGAGTTTATTGCTTTTAGACGCTGCATTGTTACTGACTAGTTTTGATCTTTTTCTTTGTGGTTCTTAAAAATTAAAGTATTAGCTCTAAGGCAGAGAATATATTCATTCCAGTGCCCTAGACTTCTTTTATTTTTAGTTTGTGGCTAATTTATGACAGTGGTAAGATTTTAGCTATGCTTTGCTGTACAGCGTTAAATTTACCCTTTTAGGGTTACTAGAATGTGATAAAGTGTCAGGGTATTGTGTATGTGGTCATTGTGAGTTGTTTGCTGATTAATGATACAGTGTTTCATGTGTAAACAAAAATGAAACTTGTTCAACCTAACTCCACATTATTTTATGTCTCTCTAAAGGCAGGTCTGCATACTGTTTTAGAATAAATGGTGGAGTTATTTGATTATAGTGGCAAGTCTGTTTTACCACCGGAATGCTTTTAGGAAGTTTATGGAATTGAATTGCAACTTAGATTTGGATTCTTTTTTTTGTTTTGTTTTGTTTAAAGTCTTATTATGTGGGCATTTGGAAGGGAGCAGGGCTTTGCTTGAGTAACTTATGAAGAGACAGTCACTTGGACAGAGGCATGTGATGAGTGCAGCATGGTCTTCATTTCCCATCCTTACACTGAATGACTATGTGCTTTACAGTTGCAACACTTGGGATAGTAGCTGCATTGTATATCTCAAGTTGAGATGCTATGACTTCTGTAGAGAAATTCTGTTACAGAACTGTCCATTTGTAATAATCCAAACTTCCTATTTTGAAGTATTGAATATGTTAATATTTAATTAAAATGTTCCAGTAATATCTCCTAATCTTATCATGAAAAATGTTCCACAGTGATTTATGTAACATAGATTAGAAGTGACTTTTGTACTCTAGAGATAAAAATCTTGATATACTGTTAGATATGAAATTCTATTTTGAAATGTTCTTTAGTATATTTGTGTGGTCTTTTGAAGAAAAAAATTTCTTTCTCTATTGCTGAATAAAGTATATATTATCAGTCATGATAGTCTACTGAGGGTGCACTATTATTCACACCTATTGATAGAATACTAACTGAATTATACAAGTGGGCATTCCTTTGATATCACACATGTATGTACCATTACTCAAGCACAGGCATCTGGGAATTCCTTTTGGCACTATGATGATTTTGAGAGCTTGTGTTTGAAATGAGATTAGTATAGCCTATTATAGGTAGTATTATTTAGTTATTACATATGCTGCACAGTGTTTATGTATTTAACTTGGATTTCTTGGCTTTCCCAATGAGGTAGCCACGCTGATTGTAATCTTTTATTTTGAGGATGAGGAATAGAGAGTTGGAAATGTTAAGTAACTTGCTCATTGTCATGTAGCTGAAAGTAAGTGGATGGCGCTGGGATTAGGAATCATTTAGTTTGATCAAGGGGCCTTTCTATCTGGTTACAGTTTTATATTTGTAGATAGTATAATATAGTATTTAACCGAGATTTCTCTATAGTTTAGAGGATTATTTGCTTACCAGTCTCTTACAGGTTTAGCTAGCTCAGTATATTCAGTTTCTGTTAGAGTTACATTTCTCAAATAGCAGATAAATAGTTGAATCACTTGGATTTTTCTAAGTGGTATTTTACAATTTGTATAGTTGAACAAAACTGCATACTTGTATCTCTGAGATCTTGTGTATTTGCCTGGTAGACAATCAGTCCTAAGATCAGATCTTTGACAGTTAAACTCAAGGCCATTCCCAAGGCTCTGTTTGTTCAAATATGACTTGTTCATAGGAACAATATTTTTAGGACTAGATGCATAATTTTAAAAGAATGTCTGATCTTAGGTTTCACATACATGACCACATACTATTAAATCTAAACCTTAATATAGTGCTTAATACACAGATGTTTTAACATGCTTATAAACAGGACAAAGTAATCATTTTAGTTTCTAACACATCTACTTATATTTGAGACAGGGTCCCATTTTCTAGCTCAGGTTAGCCTGTAACTTGTTATGCTTTTCTCTCCACCCCTGAAGTGCTGGCATCAAAGACATACACCACCATGCCTATGCCAATGTCTTTTTAAGCTCATACAATTATCTAAAAGACTCTTGGGAGTCTCAGGGAGTAAGATAAGGTGTCAGTTTGTATGAGACTGCTGTGAAAATTTTTCTCCAACTTTTATTTGCTACTTGAAAACAGGGAGCTCTCCTTCCTGATTCCTAAATATTTATTCAAATAATGTCCTAACTCAAAATCATCCATAGTTTCATTAGTGATGTGAAATATTACCATTGCTATGATGGCTATAATTGTCTCCTTATGGTAGGACAGTTTTGAAACTGTTACTTGTCACAATAGAAGGTTGTATAGTGGAATCTTCCTGGGCTCCTTTAATGTCTGTCAAGAAGACTTTCACTTGACATACAATGAACTTGTTTTCTGGTATAGATAAAACTAAATTTTATTATGAGCCTGATTTTAAACTTGTCTTCTTATATAAATAAAACCACATTCTATTATAGGTCCTGAAAGCCTGTATATTGTCTGTTGAGCAGGACCTTCACTTGATCTGCAGTATTATTAAACTTGTTTATAAGAGTATCTTTTATCCTCCTAATATAATTGTTATCTCAAAGCCTTACTGCTGAATGAGCTCACCGTTTCTAGTTCTTTCTTTCAACTCCCCTTGGCAGGTTCAACTCAGCTGTTCTGGCTCAAACTCCTCTCCAAGCTGTTTGATTCAATCTGGCTTCTCTCATCTTCTCACTGAATTGCTCTGCTTGGCCTCAAATTAACTTGGGTAATCTCTTCTAATCTTGTGGCTCCTTCTTACTCTTTGGTCACAACAGCCCTGCTGACCTGCACTGAACTGCATGAACTCATGAACAAACTCAACTATACTGCCCTGCATTCACTGTGCTGATTCCCATTGACTCAACTTCTTGCTAACCAAATCTCTCTCCCAGCTCTGCTCTTAAATAGCTTCTTTTTCCTGTGCAGTTCTCCTGAGAGTTGGGCAAATTGTATCTCTGACTCATTCTGTCAATTCTTTTTCTGACTCATCACTTTGTCTGCCCTTCACTTTCAAGAATGGCTGCTTCCTTTTTCAAGCTAATTTTACCTTAAATGTTTCTTCTAAGGGTACATTCCAGCCAGATCACACGGATCTAGAAGGTCTTTAGATATGATCAGAGCAGCCATGTTGCTGGATTAAAATTCCTCTACATTTGTTTTCTTGTATAGCTAAGACTAGTTTTTATTGTGGACCATTATTTGTCTTTTGTTTGTTTTATATCAACCAATGTTGCTATGTCTTTTGAGAAAGGCTGATACTATATTGCTCTTGCAAACTACTTACTTTTTCTTTTACTTGTTAAATTATGGCTAATTAGTATGAAGTGATGTAATACTTTGTTATAGCCAAGTTTACATTTACTCTTTTTTAATTTCTAATTCTTTACATACAAATATTTTGGTCATAGTTTTTCCCTTTCCTTTAGTCTTCTCAGATCTTAGATTCCCCACCTAACTTCATGTTTTACTTCTCAAAACAAAACAACCAAGAAAATGAAACAAAACACAAAATAAAACCCACTAAATCATAATAGAAAAGTATACATAAAAACAAGGAATTCATTTTGTATTGATCAGCTGTTCCTTAGCATGAGGCCTGCCCTGGAGTGTGGTTGATATACCCAGTGACACTCCATTGAGGAAACTCATTTTCCCTCTCTGACCTCATATTAATTACAAATAGCCTTTTGGTCAGAGGTGGAACTTTGTGTCTACTTGTCTCCTTTGAATCTGTGCAGATGTTGTGTGTGCTGTCACAGCCTTGGAGCCCATGTGTGTGTTAGTCCTGTGTTGTCTGGAGGATGCTGTTTTCTTGGAATCATCTACCACCTCTGGCTTGCACACTATTTCTGCCTTACCTTTCACATAGATCCCTGAGCCTTGAAGGGATGGGTTTCATAAAGACATCCCAATTAGGGCTGAGTGCTTAGAATTTATTTTCAAGGTGAAAGTACATAAAAGGGTATTATGGGAACAGAAAGACAAGCAGGCTAAGTGGACCACAATAAAATGGACAGTTGTACATTTTCCTTTAATGAAATATTGCCATACTTTTGAGTTCTTTTTACCTAATAAGTATGGTAATTGATAATATATTTTACATTGTACTGAAAGCTAATTTGTTTATACCTTCAGAATTTACAATTTTGTTGAATGATCCAGTGATCATATTTTTTCTTTTAACATCTGTGCTATGTGTCACATATGTTGATAAAGTTGGCAGTTTTGCCAAAACAGTTTTCAATACTACTTTCTGAGTAAAGTGTTGTGTGAGAAAATAGAAATCTCTGAGAGTGTAGTTTAAATTTTCTCCCCTTCCCTTCCCCAACCAAGGTATAGTCTTTCTTTCTTTTTTCTTGAGTCAACTTACATTTTTAAGTCTCCAGTTAGAATCTAAACCTTAATTTCTAGTTTCTGTTTACATTTTAGATGACTTGGTATTTTTAACTAGGTAACTATAGAGATATGCTTGTAGACTAAAAAACATTGAACAATTCTTTTTAAAATTATTTATTTATTTTTTATTTATTACACTCTAGATTTTATTCCCTTCCTGGTCCACCCTCCGACATTCCATACCTCCTTCCCATCCCCCTGTTTCCACGAGGATATCCCCCGCCCTACACACCCCACCAGACCTCTAATTCCCTGAGGCCTCCAGTCTCTTGAGGGTTAGGTGCATCTTCTCTGACTGAATCCAGACCCAGCAGTCCTCTACTGTATGTGTTGGGAACCTCATGTCAGCTGGTGTATGCTGTCTGGTTGGTGAATAATTCTTAAGCAATTATTCTTATTCATTCATGTGTATGATATCACATGAATTTTCTTTAGAAAGGTTTATTTAAACCTAGTATCAAGTCAAAGAGGTGCTACTACACTCGCCCTCAGTTTTGTCACCTAATGGAACATTGCATGAAATAATAGTGTCTTTCTAATTAGGATAATACAGCTTATGACTTGGATCCTTTATAATTATGACACGTAAATGTAAGGCCAGAGAACTTGTTAAACAGAAGATTTCCTTAATATCTCATCCATTTTGTGGATAATATGTGAAGAAGTAATTTGAGTCTCTGCACTGATGTTTTGTTTTGTTTGAAACAAAGGCAACACTGTGTAGACCAGGCTGGCCTTGAGCTCAGACACCTTGCTCCTGCCTCTCTAGTGCTGGGATACAAGGCATATACCATCGTACCCAGCCTTCTGCACTGATGCTATAGGAGAACTAAGTTTTTCTTGTGTTGGAACTGGATTTTCTCTATGTAGCTGCCAGTTTGGTTTTACTGTTTATGTGACTTCTTAAACAAAACTTTATTAAATTTATAGTTTGTAAAATTAAAAAGAGGGGGTGTTATGTTCTGGGATTTCTTAGGGCACTTATTACAGATATATAAGAGTCTTTAATAATAAAAAATATGATTTCAAAATGTAATTTTTAGGATTACTGTATTAGTATTTATGTTGCGCTTGGAAACAGTAAAACTAAACACTGTAGGAACAAAAAAGTCAGGAATAAAACTATGCAAGTTGAATGCTTACAGATATGTTGTATAATTTACTAGATCCTATATTCTACTTTAAATTGACTGTCTACATAGAAGTTGGAGTATTAATGAGACCAATGTATACTTCCACATCATATTCTATCAGTGAAGTAAGTCAAGACAGGAACTCAAAGAGGGCAGGAAACTAGAGTGATGCAGAGGCCAAGGAAGGGAGCTGAATACTGGCTTGCTTTCCATAGTTTGCTCAGCCTGCTTTCCAGAACCAAGGTGATTCCCAGGGGTTGGGGAGCTCAGGTCAGCTGGGCTCAGCTTCATCCCTCATCAGTTCAGAAAATGTCTCACAGGTTTGATCACAGTTGAGGTCCCCTCTTCCCAAATGACTCTAGCTTGTGCCAAGTTTACATAAAGACTGCCCACAGTCAGGATTCTTGTGTGGCATGTACATTACTGAACTAAGCATTTCCCTCTCCCCTTTATAAACATCTTCTTAGAGCAATACCGCCTTCCTTCCTTCTTTCCTTCCCTCCTTCCTTCCTTCCTTCCTTCCTTCCTTCCTTCCTTCCTTCCTTCCTCCTCAGCATTCATTGTCAACATTGAGAAATTTTGTCACCTTTTCTTGTTTTTTTTGTTTGTTTGTTTGTTTTCGAGACAGGGTTTCTCTGTGTAGCCCTGGCTGTCCTGGAACTCACTCTGTAGACCAGGCTGGCCTCGAACTTAGAAATCCGCCTGCCTCTGCCTTCCAAGTGCTGGGATTAAAGGCATGCGCCACCATGCCCGGCTTCGCCTTTTCTTAATGCATATTATTATTTGTTTTTATCATTCTAGAATTTTTGAAACCTGTGTCACTGAAATATTATGTTATTATTTATACTCTGTCTTTTGAAGTCATTTTCATTTTGAAAGCAAGGTGTTTGGTTTGGGGTTATTATCACAGTCTTTCTTCCTCTTTTCTTTCTCCTCTAGCTCTCCTAGGTGGATACCAGCAGTAGGGTGGTAACAGTTGTACATTTGCAGTTGTCGTTTTGCCCCAGATAGGTAGAATGTTTGCTTCTCATTACCCTATACACACTTGTTACAAATTAACTTTCTTAACAAAATGTCTAATTTTCAAAAATTTGCCTCCCTCCCTTCCTTCTTTTCTGACAGCTTCCCCACCTTTTGTGTGTGTGTGTGTGTGTGTGTGTGTGTGTGTGTGTGTGTGTGTGTGTGAAATAAATCATTATCTATCATTTTAATAGGGTTTGAGAGCCCCCTCTGGCTGACCAGAGCTACAGTTGTTATATCATAGTTTTTCCTGCCACCTGTCTTGCAAAGTACAGCTCTTTAAAGTTTTTTTATTTCTGGTTTTCCTGCAATCTTACCATGCATTCTTTTTTTCCTTTTTCTTTCTGGTTAGGTACAATAAACTTTGTTGGTATTTCAGAGAGAGCAGGGGTTGCTAAGTTCATTCAAAAGTAGTTACACCACCAGAAAGTCCCCTAAAGAATAGGCAGATCAACTGCATCATAAAAGACTAATGAAAAGCTGCACCCCTGAAGAGCCCCCTAGGTAATATGTGAGCATTATCTGAGTGTCTGGGATGGAAACAGTGAAGAGAAATGCTTTGTGTGTTGGGTTGAGTACTAGCAAAACTTGCCAGCACTGAGGGCTTCTCTCATCCTCTAATGTTCTTGCTGGGTTGCATGAGCAAGGGCTTCTTATTTGTTGAAGGCCATGTGGACCTTGAGGTTTACCATCTGTTTCTGTAGGCAGATTTGTTGTACCAGAAAATGAACTTAGCAAATGGCCAGTGAGAGCAATACAATCAAAAGTAGAAGAGGGATATTGCTGTGAAAATCAGAGGAGACAGCCTGGTCCTTAGAATAAGCCAGGATACCCTGAAGGGTGTCCTCTGATGTCTATTTTACCACTTTCTTAATACCAGTATACTTGCCAGCTTTGATGTCAGTGGGATCTTGCTCCACAAAGTGGAGATAGTCTTGTAGTTTATGATAGGTTTCCTATTCTCAACCTTGACTGTACCATGCAACTTTTTATGGGTGCCATCATAGTGGAATGGGCAGATAGTGGAAGAGAGGGCAGTGACAGCAACAGAGTTGAAAGTAGCCCTGGTAACCAATATGCCAAGTATTACACTCTGATCTTGACTATCCTGTCCCAAGGACAAAGCTGCTTCTGTAAAGATGACTAGCACATAACTCCTCATGCTTTCTCCATATTTTATTGGAGTACCTTTTATACTATGTTATAACTGTATTGCTTTTTTAAGGAAGAACAGGAATATTTTACTAAAGTTTATATAAAATAATAATGTTTAAGTGAAGAAGAACATAAAATAGAGAAATGAGGTAGATAAGAGCAGAAGTATCTTTAGTTATAAAGGTTCAATGATTTCTTATCTTATTTCTATTTCTGTTAGTATGTGATAGATTTAAAAATATAGTAGAGATATATTTGAACAAAATGTTAATGTTATTTTCCTAGGGTAATTAAAGTAATGTTTTTATGTTGATGCTTAATTGCAGAAGAGTCAAGAGAGTTTGATTTTGAACCAGTGCTATGATTTCAGTGTGCTTCAAAGTTCTGTGTTTTAAAACTTAATCCTTCATGTAGTAGTATTGGGAAATCAGGCCCAATTGTAGATCATGTCACGAGTGCTTTGCTTCCATTAAGAGATTAATGACATTATGACAGAAGTGTGTCCTTTCATGAGAATTGAATTCTTAAAAGTCAGTTTTGGCTTTTTCTTACCTTTCCCATTTTTCCTTTGTAACTAAGAAGAGTTCTATCACCAGTGTTCTATCACCAGTGGCAGTTCTATCTTTTTCTTCTGTTCTTCACTTCAGACTATTAGCCAAATGTATGCTCAATCACTATAAATTATCCATTCTCAGGTAATCTGTTAAAGCATAGGAGATTGAATTAAGATTAACAACACTTTTTGGATGTATTTTATAAACTATAGATTATTGACAAAACCAGGTAAGAAATCTAGTAGGTGATATTATGAGTTAAAGTCAATAGAGCAAAGTTCTAGAAAGAGGAAGAGTGAAGATATGTTATATTAGCACAGTGCTTCAGTCATTGCTTTAATAACATAGCATTTTTTTAATCGTATGAAGACTTAGCATGTTTTCAGACTTAAGGAAAATATCTGAATTTTACAGTATATTGTCTTAAAAGATACTTGTCATCCACTTGAGTTGAGATATTACAATTTCCTGTGTAGTTGTTTCCTCTAGGTTGGACTTAACCATTGCTGTCTTGAATCAGACCAGCTGTGATCACCTCCAAAAGATCCTTCAGATGGAATCTATTAATATTTCCTTATAGAGGGCAAAGGAGGTTCTTGATTCCTAGATCTTCAGAGGATCTTTAGGAGGATCCCCTTTCCAGGTTATATAAGATGTAAGCAGTTGTCTGTTGTAGGGCCTCTTTGTGGTGTAGATGCTCATATATTACCTAGGGGGCTCTTCAGGGGTGCAGCTTTTCATTAGTCTTTTATGATGCAGTTGATCTGCCTATTCTTTAGGGGACTTTCTGGTGGTGTAACTACTTTTGAATTATCTGTACTTTTTTAAGTAACCTCAGTAGACACTGGTTCACCAAGCTGTTCTTGGCTTTTGATCTGTAGTTCACCTTGGAGGTGAATAAATGGTTATTAGCATCTCTCCATACAGACCCCATGATACCATTGAAGAACCTGTTGCCTCTTTTTGGAGGTTTACTTTAACAATTGTGTTAATTTGTATTGATTTTAATGAAATAAGAGGAAAATTACTTTTTTTTTTTTTTTTGAGACAGGGTTTCTTTGTGTAGCCAGGGCTGTCCTGGAACTCACTCTGTAGACCAGGCTGGCCTCGAACTCAGAAATCCGCCTGCCTCTGCCTCCCAAGTGCTGGGATTAAAGGCGAGCGCCACCACGCCCGGCAAAATACTTCTTTTAATTTAAGCTGTTTATAGAAAGAATGGAAGGTAAATGGTATACCATATGCCTTGTTCTCAAGGTAAAAGAGTTCAGTATAATATGAAATGTCTTGAAGTTGTTGCTGATAAATTAATGTTGGAAGGCCCAAATGAAGTCAGCTACTGTGATGGTTTGAATAAAAATGGCCCTGTAGGCTCCAGTTGGTAGAACCATTTGGAAAGGATTAGGGAGTGTATCCTTGTTGGGGGAGGCGTGTCACTGGGCTTTGAGGTTTCAAAAGTCATGCAACTTCCAGCTAGCCATTTAGCTCTGTTTGCTTCATGCTTGTGGGTTAGGATGTAAGCTCTCAGCTACTGTTCCAGTGCTCTCCTGCCTGCCTGCCTGCCTGCTGCCATGGTCTCTATCACAGTGGTCATGAATGCCAACCTCTGAAACTACAAGTCTGCAATTGCCCTGGTCATGGTACCCTATCACAGCAATCAATAGCAAAGCAAATAAGACAGCTTCCATGTTTCAAGCTGCAACTTATCCTATTTATGTATTATATAATAATTAATTTACTTAATAGTATTATAAAGTTATTGAAGTTTTTTTGTTGTTTGTTATTTGTTTTTGGGTTTTTTCTTTCTTTTTTCCTTGCAATGATATTTGTATAACTGAAGCAATTTTAAGGATTCCTTTTTCTGCCACCATATATTTTAATTCGAATTTAATATTAGTATTTCTCAAGATATCATTAGCTATATATAGTACTTTTTAAAATTGGCTAATTGTACTCTTTCTTGATTCCTATGTCCTTCATTAAAGACTTTAGTAAAGTTATTTTTTGAGTATAACAAATCCTTTTTTTTTCATGCCCTCTCTGTCAATCCGTATCTCAAATTTCCCATCTTGTTTTTTAAACTCTATACCCCATTGCCTCTATTAAGTTGCACTGAGCTCAGTGTATACAAGAACCTTCACGAGAGACTGAAGGACTTATTTTACTGTAATTATTTTACTGTATAAACTTTAAATGTCCCTAAAGCAATGTTGCTTAACATGTGTGATTACTTCATGGTTTTAAGTTCATGCCAGTTAGAGCTGATAGAATTCAAGCATACTCTAGTATACTTAGGAGATAAATCACAATACCACACAGCGCACTTCTGATAGAAAAGGTCAGTGTAAGTTGGTTGTGTTTTTCTTTTCTCTTAAGAGAATAAGGTAGTAAATCTTTAAGTCAGATAGCTGCTACTTTGTGCTAGTTTTTGTGACAATTATCAGTGGTTCTGTTATTTTCTTCTTGTATGGAGATGTAATTTTTACTGCAAAGCATTTTACTTGTATTTAGCTATAGATGCTATTTGCCATGGCTGGTAAAGAGTTGGGATTGGGGGTAGGTTATAGGGAGAGGTGGAAATGATAGTACTTGTGTATGGAATTCTCAAAAATATAAAATAATTAGATAAATGGGGTAGTCAAATTCAGATAGTTACAGAAAGCTCAATATTCTTATAGTGTTGGATTTTTAAATGTTTCATTATATATCTAAAATCTTACTTGTGGGTTTGTTTTCTTAAATAAATAGCTGTTTTATATTTGTATGAAGAAAATTGAAAAGAATATGCTAATGAAGTAATAGATCTGTTCAAATTGTTAGAGTTGTGGATTTGGGAGTTGGGTTCCTAATATTTTTTTCTCACAGCAAATGTTGGAACCACCTTAAAAATGTTTTTCACTGTTCTGTAATATTTCATTCTGATAATATTTTTGCATTTATTCTTTTAACTGATGTTGAACCCCCTAGAATCCTTTAGATATAGATGTCTACACAGATATTTGTGGGGTATCTGTAAGGCTCCATATTTTGAGCATAAAGGTCAATGTGGTATTTGAATGAGAATATCTTTCCAAAGCTTACATGTTTGCACACTTGTTCCACAGTTGGTGGTACTGTTTGTTGATGACTTTAGGTGCATGTTGGAGCATGTTGGCCCTTGGAGGTGGGCACTGCGAATTTAAAGACTCCAGTCATTTCCAGTTTGCTCTCTTGCTTTCGTCTTATGTTCACAATGTGAGCTCTTAGCATCCTTCTTCAGCCACCATGCCTGCCTTTTGCCTCTGTTCTGCAGTTTTGGAACTCTAACCATTTAGAACTGTTAAGACCAAATAGACTCCTGTATAAGTTGCTTTGGTCCTGGTATTTTTATTATAGTAAGAGTAAACAGTTAGTAAAATTCCTGTCTCTTCATATAAAATCTTTATTTTAAAATATTTTAAGAAAGATGTGTTTAAAATACATTGTCTCTGATACTTATGGTTTTACTTGATTTTATTCTAGGGGAGACTAACCTGTATGCTATTGGTTTATTTAACAGACCAATACAGATGCTTATGTTACCTTCCAGGGTTCCTGTTTAGGTTCATTTTCTCTGCCAATTAAATAGTTAAAGGGCAGGAAAAGAATCCCAGTAAGAAGCAGCAGATAATAGGTTTATTAAGGGAGAAGAACTATACATATCCACTTTCACAATATAGGGCAAGGCCTTTAGAACAAGACTCCCTGCAAAACAGAAAGATGACAAATCCGCTTTTCTCCTGGAGGACTGGGCTTCAACTGTTTGGTGAGCTGGGATGAGTCCTCGTCCACTAAATTAGAGTTGGTCAGTTTTGAGATGCGGATAGACCCACAGCTTGTTGTAAACATGTCTGGTTCTAGGCTTAAACTTATCTGACTAGTGTGGGCCTGTCAGCCTGAAAGGAACCCCCTCTGTGGTAGAAAAAGCCCTCTGGACCTTCTTATCATTAAGAGGTCAGAGAAACTGGAAGTATACATATACATTCTCTGTGGCTCCTTTTCCTATTTGTCTGCCTGCTAGAAATCTAACTTTTGGTTCCTCACTTGGTCTGTGTATAATAAGTAAGACATAAATTTGCTTATTGTTAAGGGTATGATTTTGTTCCCAGGTAATTTTGTGCTCGAAGGTAACAACAATAAAATCATTATTGAAAATGTATACTTTTTGTACATTTTTGAAAAAAAATATAGCATGTTAGCCGAATATTAAACTGTTACTGTTTTTATTCTTTCATTGAGGATTTCTTACAGAAATTAGAAGAACAGATTAGATATATGCATACATTTTGGCTCTTTCTCCTCTATCAGTAGTTTCAGGAAGCTGAAAATGTTTATGCTATATAATAAGCAGATGCTGCCCTAACCCTGAAATACAGTGTGTGCCCAGACAGCCTTTGTCTTCTAATCACACATGCTGGCAGACACTCATCAAAACTAGCAGGCTCACAGAAAACGGGTTTTAGGATGTGACTTTTGTTCTCTGTCTGTCTGTCTGTCTGTCTGCCTGTCTCTTTCTCTTTCTTACTAATAAACACCTTTTAATAGCCTTAAAAGATTTGGGGGGACTTTTTTGACTTTTGCACTTATTTTCTTCTTTCAAATTTACTGGAATTTGTAATTTTCTCACAAATGTATTTAAAATACCCACTAAGATACTTCCAAAATACTCTTATCTTGTATAGTAAGTTTAGTTTGTGTGAGATTTTCTCGTATGTGCCAGTTTTAATTTTTTGTTCTTTCTCTTTGAGGACAGCAATGAATTTTTTCTTAAAGTTGTGTGAGTTCTGGCCTGCCCTCAGTTACAGGCAGTTATGAGTTTAGAGCCTCACTTTGGTCAGGTGCACATGAACCCACTGGCTCCTTTCTTCCTCCTGCTAAGCTCTGTATTTTTTCCCATTCACTTCGTTTATTACATGAGCATTCCCAAACTTCACTGCATCTGCACTGTGCTACTTGCTAGACATTTGTATTTACGTATGGACAGATAATCCAATATTTGGAAAATATTCCTATTGTGTTTTATTCCACCAAACCTATCAGAGTTATAATGTGGTTTGTATGCAAAGGAAATAATTAATGATTGGAAGCTAGAGAGTTGTTAAATTATTTATTCTGGCCCCGAGGAAGCTGAGAAGCTGAGTGATGACTGATGTCACTTGTGGTAGTGCTGGTTGTCATTCTGATTATTTTACATGGTTTTGTGATACCCTGTAGCACCTGCTAGCTAGCTGCACACCCTCCCCAGTGCTGCTGCACCACAGCTCAGTTAGCCTGTTATCAAAGGCAGATTCACTTTCTAGGAAGTTTATTTAGGCTGGAAAGGAAACTAGTGCTCTTTTTAAGTCAGATGTTTGTTTGTTTATTTGTTTTAGTTAGGTTTTTTTTTTTTTTTTTTGCTTCTTCATTGTCTCTGTTGTTTGGTACTGTGTAGTGAAAAGATGAGAAGGTTTTTTTTTTTTTTTTGGGTGGCCTGGATATACTTTAGCCAGAAATGACTATCTTTGTCTTAAATTAAATACTTGAAGAATCTTGAAGAATTGAGCTTCTTTATTTTTCTCAGACTAATTAAAAACCCCTTTAGAGGAAGTGATTAGTATGCTAAAGATCAGATTTCTTTTTGTAATGTCAACGACTTCTCCATGTAGCCACAGCTATTACTTGACAAGGCTGTTCCATTTTTGGCTTTATGACTAAGGTTTATAAGTAGTAGTCTGAAAATTACATTTCTGCACTTATTCTGACTCAGCTGTTAAGAGGCAGAAAACTGTTGGTAAGAAAGCACAAGCCTTCCTGGTCTGTTTGAATTGGTCAAGGGATAGCCCTACTCTAAAACTCATTTGAAATTAAATAATGAGCAGCAGATAATGTTCATGCCTTGTGACTAGAATGAGCTCTTCTGCTGCTGTCAAAGTTTATTCTTATTCAAGTCCAGAACTTGAAGTTTGTTTCTGCCTATTACTGGTAACTTGCTTTTAATAGAGATTTCTAACTTTAGTTTAAAAATAAGGGATAGTTGAGTATTGTTATGACTATCTACAAAGCAGTAATGTTGGAAGTGGTCCTGTACTTGCTTCTCTTCATCAAACATTTATTAAACTTGCGCGCCAAGGGCTCTGTGTAACAGCCTTTTAAAGAGGGGAGTGTGCCTTGTGCTGTTGAGAGCATTTGTAAGTAAGCATTCATTGATTTTATACACCAACTCAGTCTTGCCATCCATGTCGTTACTCCTCTGCTTTACAAAGGGCCTCACTAAGTGATAAGGCACTAGGGAATTGGGTTTGTGCTTTCCTTGGGTTTTTACTGTCCTGAACCTATAGAAGGGGATGTTATATTAAATCTTATTTTAACAAGTTTATGAATTGCAATCCAAGTAGTTTAGTAATAACTATCATTTATGGATGTGATGCTGTATACATTGTTTTACTGACTCCTCTTCTTTCTCCTCCCCCTTTTCCTCCTCAACCTCCTATCTCATCCTCCTCTACCACCTCTTCCTCGACCATCTCCTTCTCTTCCTTTTTTCCTCCTCTTCCTCCTCCTCCTTTAAAACAAACAAACAAACAATCAAAGAAACAAACATTAGTCCTGTAGTCCTGGCTAACTGACCTGGAACTCACTTTGTGGAGAGGCTGTTCTTGAACTCTGCTCGCCTCTGCCTCAGGAATACTGAGATTGAGTGCATGCACCACCATGACTTGTTGTACTGTTTTATTTTTAAAACTTGAACAATAAGTGATTATTATCTTCTTTTCGCCATGATGAAGAAATGAAGCTTAACTAGGTCAAATGAATTTTCTGGGATTATACAGCTTGATAATGGAGAGCTGAGATTTCAATCAGTATCTGACTACTCCTTATTTTAGGGTTAATAAACCCTAGTCCAGTGGAACTTGATATGCAGCAGGAAGTGGAAAAATGGGTAAATGGAAAGCTTTGTGTATTTAGAATTACCAAGTCTAATGATTAAAAAAATGTTTGTTATTATTTAAAAGCATCTGTATTTTGTATGAAATACTTAGTTTTTAAAATATTGCTGTTTATTGAAGGTAAATTGTTTGCTCACTGGAGGTAGCCTGCAGATGCTGATTTGAATCTTTTCATATTTCCGCTCTTAAGAGGTATTTTCAGACTAATTGAAACGTATTTATTATTTTCATAATCCTGTAGATCATTATACACTTCAGAAAATATTTAATTTAACTTGGAATTGAGGCTACTGCTAAGTAAATTGTAGTCTACAGCATGGATCTTCATGAAGGAGATTAAGAGAAATGTAGTTCTTTAAATTGAAATGTCTATCAAGTTATAGTATGTCAAATGTAAAATTAATTGAATTTAATATAAAGATCAAAGTTTTATGGAGTGGGAACTGTTTGAAATAAATTCAGTGATTGTTTATGGCTTTAGTAATTTTTTGGCTAAAAATTTGTGTGCTTCTGGAGAAAATGTTTGTGCTATTTCATAAGTGTCTGTGTGGGAACAGGGAAGACTAATCAGCCGTTAGTGAGATCTTTCCCAGACGTGCGTGAAGGATCTGACGTAAGTGAGATCTTTCCCAGACGTGCATGAAGGATCTGATGTAATCATCTTTTTTTTTAATTTTCAAAATAATGTTTCTAAATGTGTTTTCAAATCCTACCTTATAATAAAAGAATTTTCTCAAATCTAGATTTTTTAAAAGTGCTTTCTATATTGTGAATTCTTATATTCTTTTGATCTTTTACATATTATTTAATATATAAACTAATAAAAATTAGTGGTACTATTTCAGTTTTAATTGTGAAGTTCCTAATATCTTTAACAGTTTTCAGTTGGTCAAGATTTGTCTTTAATAATTGATGGGAAAGTCTTTATCTTATAAGAACAGGGCTAGGATTTCAGCTTGGTAGGTAGAGCACATGCCTAGTATGAAAGAGGCTCTAGGTCAGTCTTTAGCAAAACAAAAAGAAAACAAACAAACAGACAAAAAAAAAACAAACTACAGGAATGTTACATGTTGGTGATGGAAACATTTGAAAGTGAAAATACATCTAAACAGTCCCGAATCCCTCTTCTATGTTTTTTTTTTCTGTTTGATTTTGTTCAATTTTATACTTTTTTAGTTTAGTGAATTTGTTTTTAGAAGATAATATTTGTTAGGCATATCCTTCACAAAGATTATCATCCAGTAACTGGAAGTAAATCCTTTTTTTCCTACAATGATGGTTTGTTTCTACTTTTCTACATCTTACTCTGAGCTGTTTGAATGCAAGCACTATCCATCATATTTCTGTTTTTGTAACAACCCTTGAATGTTGTATGAATAAATGAAAGTAGATTCAGTATCTTCTGCATCTACTACCTGAAATCACAAAATGAGAGCATATACATTAAGGCCCCCCCCCCATTTGATTTAATGGGCTATCTATACAGGGCTTTTATAGTGCACATATTATTATTCTAAGAATCTGAAATTCTTCTAAGCTTGAAATTTGACCAACTCTACTGCATCCTAATTAACAAAGGTTCACTTTGTTCAAATGTTCCAAGAAAATCTATTAAGTAAGTGTCTATGTGCAAAAAGAAATAGTGTATTAAAAGATGTTTTGTAATTAATTGGGGTCTGGATAATCTGATGGAGAAAAATGTCAGAAATAGTGGAATCAGTATGTTAGTCTGTAGATAGGTAATTTGGATGCTAGAGTAGATGTATTTCTAGAAATTATTTTCTTTAATACTCTTTTAGTAAGAAACTGAAAGATTGCAAGATAAGTGCTTGGATGAAGGTCAGAAGGCATCAGTACACCAACTGCTAATAATTGACATGATGTATTAAGTATGCCTATGAACATGTGAAAAGACATGTACAGGGTGTGGCTAGAAGTTTTGGCATCCATACTTAAGGCAAGCAGTATAAAATCAAACATTGTGTGAGCGCTCATAGTAGAGACTAGAGCTTTTACATTTCTTAAATAATTTATACTTGGAAGAGGATTTAGGGATAAGTATTTTAATAACATGGCAATATAGAAAAAGATGAAATGGGTCATACTTAGTTTTGTTTCTGAAAACCCTTTGACTCTATAATTGAAAGGTGTCTTGTGATAAGCTTTATGGAAACTTATAAAGTTGAAAGAAGATTTCAGCTGGAGTATCTAAAGGGTCATTTAAAAAACCCTACTCTATTAAGATAAAATGTGTCCAGGCTTTAAAGAAAAGATCTTGGAGTTTGCAGATGATCCTAAAATTGGAGCTAGGGGAAATAATGAGGAACAATGCAATCAGATTCAAAAAGATTTGGATTGTTTAGGTGATTGGGCCAGCAGATGGCAAATGCAGTTCAGTGTAGACAAATGTAAAATAATTATCTTAGGAACAAAGAACCAATCATACAGCACACTGATCAGGAAAAAATTTGTGAGTTATTGTAGGAAAACCATTGAAACAGTTAACCCGGTGCACAGCTGCAGCAAAAAAAAGGCAAGCAAGAAACCAAATTAGCAGATGGATAGAATATAAAGCAAGAGGCTATACTTACAGTGTATTAAGAAACTTGCTAGACCCCATCCAAATTAAGTGAGTTTAGTATTGGTTGAGAGAACTGGTATAGGAAAACCAAATTTTTGCCTAGAAAATATACCTAACAAAATCTAATAAATAAGGTTAGAGAAGTTAATTTGGTTTTAAGAACCTTAAATTCATAGACTTTCTTAGAGAGAAGTAAGACATGGAATCAGGTTTGTCTTCTATCCAAAGTAGATTCTAGTTTGGTTTCCACTGTCAAGGGCTTCATCAGTTCTCTTAGAAGGGACTGAATGAGAACCTGCCTTCCATGAGACTTGTTTGCTCTCAGTGAGTTGCTACTTTTGTGTTTATAGCTAATTCTCACTTGCCATCCTTGGTTGCTACAAGTATACTTATCCAACTTTGTCTTGGTGGTTTTGAGCTGTTTAGTGTTCAGCTATTTAGCGAATAAGTTGTTTTATGATTTGGTGATAGGGTTCTGATATTTTAGACTTGGTTGTTGCACTTAAAAAATTTTTTTTTATATAAATAACTTTTTGGATAAGGAGAAAACTAACTCCCCATGCCCAAAAGAATTGTATGCTTTATTTATTTATTTATTTATTTATTTATTTACTTATTTACTTATTTACTTTTTAAGTAGTGCCACTGTTAAAATGGAACATTCTCATAGAAGCAGGGGGAGGGAGGATGGGATAGGCATTCTCCCTGGGGGTTGGGGGGTGGAGAGACCGGGAAAGGTGATAACATTTGAAATGTAAATAAAGAAAATATCCAATAAAAAAGAAAAAAAAATGTGCTGTTCAGTTCCAGCATGTCTGCTAGAAGAGCATTTGTGCTTCTTTTTACGTTCTTTTTACACATTGTTTAGAGACAGTCTTGCTCTGTTAGTGCAGGCTAGCTTCAAACATGGCAATCTCGCCTCAGCCTCCATTACTATTCTGTCTGTCTGTGTATCTAAATAAAACAAAGAGAATTTGGGGAAATATTTCTGCAATTGTAGTGTACAACATAAATTTGTTGAGTTGATTAATATGTGGAAATTTATCACATAAGCAAGACTTTAGTTTTTCCGTGAGTCATGCCATGGTGACTAATTTTAAGTATTCTGGGTTCAGCTGCTTGAAGGAGAATGAAGTGGCAGAACTAAGTAAGAGTTTACTATGTAGAGAAAAGCTGGTTTAGAATGATAATTGACGATGACTTCTAGAAATTATCTTCTAACATCTATTTTGTCAGTTAGGAACTGAAGGTCTGAAAGGTCAGTACTTGGACTGAGGATAGAAGGTAATAGTGCACTAAATACACTGATTCATTTAGTATGTTTATGAGCAAATGAAATACCACATACAGAGCATGCCTAGACATACTTAGGACAGTCATCACAGCATAAGACCACCATGAATTCCCTGGGAAAAAAAATTGAGAAATTTAAATGCTTAAGAAAGAAATGCAACTTTACCATTAAACTCATGTTCTTCAGTATACCATGTTTACCCTGCCAGGAGACTTACATATATCCTGTCATCTATAGCATGTCTCGGCTTTGGAAGTGGATGTTCCTAAATTAAAATGTGACAGATCTTTAGTGCCTGCTTCCTATGAAGAAATGATGGGCAGAATTAGGAGGAAAGGCTGTGTGACTGAATTATTTGTAACATCTAACTATAGGTTTATGCTTTGATGAAGAGGATATTGATGAGGTTAAATGGTTCCGTGAAATTTTGGTTGGTATGTGTCAGAGGAGGTAAAACTTCCCATAGCTTCAAGGGTATGTCTTCAGTTGTGTAGTTGTCTACCCATTTCTTACGACCTTTTAATAAAAATATAAGAATATTTTAAAATATTTTTAAAAAATATTTTTAAAAATAGTTATTAACCATTTTAAGTATGTAATATGAAGGATTGTTAATTTTTACATTCTAATCTTTAAGTTGCTTGACTTTATAAAAGTGAATGATGCTTTAATTATATATTTTTCTGCACTACATATACACACATACACAGTGTACAGGGAGAGAGAGGGGAGAGAGAAAGAGAGGAGAAGGAGGAGGAAGAGGAAGAGGAAGAGGAGGAGTTAGGAAAAATATATGAGACTTTAAGCTGAGATACTGAATAGATAATTAAGCACTCAAGTTGATCTCTCCAGATTACTGAAAAAAATCTTGCACATGTATAAGGTAGCATGATGGTCCAATTAGTAGCAGAGTTAAATCTAATGATCTGCCTGTGTTGCCTTCCTGAGTTCATTTTCTGTTTCTTGGCTGTGTGTAAGTTTCTTTGTGGTGATAGTAGCTGCAGGTAGCCATTTTTGCTGATGAGTTCAGTGGAATGGCATGGAGTGACTTCACTACCTCCTGCTGGGTTGCTGCTCCTGCCTGTTTGTGGTGTGCATAGAAGGTGGGAGTGAGGTCTGTGGCTAATGCATACTCTGACAACCACTGGGAAATCCAGGAGCTTGCTACTTTTCCTTTCAGAACACCATTAGGAGTCATTTCAGTGGTGCAGTGGCTCAAGAAAGTTTGCTTTGATAGTGAGATTCTTCGACATCTACTTCTGCCTCTTCTTGTCCTTCTGTCAGTTTGCTTTTTATTTTATTGTTTGCTTAAGGACACATGTTCCACTATGTTCATAGCAGCCTTATTCATAATAGCCAGAAGCTGGAAAGAACCCAGATGTCCCTCAACAGAGGAATGGATACAAAAAATTTGGTATATTTACACAATGGAGTACTACTCAGCTATTAGAAACAATGAATATATGAAATTCCTAGGCAAATGGATGGATCTGGAGGATGTCATCCTGNTTGGCCATCATTGGGAGGAGAGGCCCCTTGGTCATACAGACTCTATATGCCCCAGAACAGGGGAATGCCAGGGCCATTACATGGGAGGGGGTGGGTAGGGGAGCAGGGCGGGGACGCGGGAGGGTAAGGGAAAATTTCTGGATAACATGTGAAATGTAAATGAAGAAAATATCTAATAAAGAGAGGAAAGAAAAAAAATGATAAAGCTTTCTCTGAAAAACAGGTGTGAAGCTTATTCTAAAAACACTACATCACTTACTAGTAAAGAGGGATTAATTCTCATAAAAGGTTTTTTTTAAATAAAAATGGAACATTAACATTTATTATTTCATTTAATAACATGTTATGGGCAGGAAAAGAAAGTCCCTTTATGTGATTGTATAGCATTTTGTTGTTTTATATATAGAGATTTGTTTAAACTGTTCTTGCTGATTAATTTTCAGTCACTAATGTGTATAATTTTATACTTAGTTTTTTTGTTTTATTTCTTTTTTTTTTTTGGTGGATATTTTTTGTTTTTGTTTTGCTTTGGTTTTTGTTTTTTTGATTTTTCTTTTCTTTGAGATAAGTTTTTACTATGTAGCCCTGGCTGGTCTCAAATTCGTTATATATACTAACTACTCTGTCCTCAAACTCAAGGATATCTGTCTACCACTACCTTTTCAATGTTGAGATTAAAGGTATGTGCCTGCATGGCCACTATAAAATACTTTTAATAATGCGTATATAAATATATGTATATGTTTCATATTATTTTCATAGGTACAATTTAGAAATATAATTATGGGATGAAAGGGTAATTATAATTGTTCTAGTACCTTTTGCCAAAATTTATAAGTGGCTCTTTCAGCCACAAATATGAGATTCCTAGATTTTAATATCAACAGTGATCAATAGAGGATTTATTGCCATTAATAATTAACAAAATATCTGTGATAATTTTATAAGAGAAAAGCAGTTCCTTCTTTCAAGGTTTATTTTGTAATAGTATTATCTCTGTTTATTTTATCATTTGTCTCATGTATTTTTCTCATGTTTATTTGAGCATAAACTTTTATATTAAAAAAAGCAGCTTTTTGTCTCCCGACAAGCTGCCAGTATTTTTTCTTTATTTTTATATTGATATTTTTTTAAACTATTGAGTTGAGTGATATTGTCTTTTGTTTTATTTAGGGGAGTTAATTGGCACTTTTAATTATGTACTCAAATATGTATTGTATGTAAAAATTTATGTCTTTAGTGTTTTAAGTGTTTAAAAAAATACATAAAAATAAAATAATTGATAACTTAAAAATACTAATTTGGGTACATACTGCATATTTTCCATGTATTTGATTTTTAGACCTTAATGTGCACCACTAATTTAACAATCACTGATACACAAGAAGGAACATTGAAGCTGTTTTCAGTGAACTGTGAATTTCAATCTTAGGCTCTCTTGTTTGTGAAATGGCCAGGTATGGTGCTGTTCATTCATAAAATCCATGATCCCTAGCAACAAATAAAATATAGGGGCCTGTGAGATGGTCCCTTGGTAAAATTTCCTGCTTTACCAACATGAGGTCAGTCCCATGATCCACAGTGGATGGAAAGAACTGATGTTTGTAAATTGTCCTCTGACCTCTACTCATACGCTCGCTGTTCATGCTTCACGCATGCACAAACATAAAGTAAATACTTTTTAAAAAGGTAAGTATAATTTAAATCTCAACCTAGTACATACATACTCATGTACATGTAAAGATATAATTTAAATATCTCTTATCTTGAATCCTTGGGACCAGAAGTATTCCACATTTCAGAATTTGTGGCTCTTGGAATAATTAATCTATAAGAGATTATTTTAATGTTGGGAGTCAAGTTTAAATGTGAGATTTATTCATGTTCCACATAGACCTAATGCATCTAACAAAAGTTAATTTGTCCAGTTGCTTTAGTCACCTACATTTTAACTGTAACCTTTCACATGAGGATAGATGCAGAAATTTCTCCTTGGTGAAGTATCAGGACTCAAAATATTTAGTTTTTAGAACATTTTGTATTTAAGGTTTTGGGGTTATATTCAACCAATATATGTTTAGAGTACATACATGAACAAACACACACTATGTATGTATACTCCACTTTTTGTGTGACATGCCTTTACTTATCATGGAATGTTAGATATTTTAAAAAAATGCTCTATGCAATTAACTGAATTGCCTTTATTATCTACCAAGGGGGTGTTACAGTTTAAGAAACATCACTCTAGTAGATCTTTAATTGAACATCAGGTGCCTTCTGGGGCTGACCAGATAACTCATGCAAATATCGTTCTACTTTACTTAATCTAAAGGCAATCAAACTGAAGTAAAATGAGACAGCTTGTTAGACTGTTCCACACACACGTGTTTCACACACGTGTTACATACACTAGGAATTCAACTTTCCACATTGGTCCTGTGGCCTATTCTAGAAGAAAAACTCCCACAAAACAAAACAATAAGAGACAAAAGCTCATTTCTTTTCAGATTGCTATAAAATGTTTTATACAAGCAATTCATGTTCTCTTCAGGTCATAGAACTTTAGAAAGTATTGCTGTAGATTCTTGTCTTTGAGAACTTACCAGTGCCCTTTGTGGTAATTTCTAGCTATTAACCTGCCTTCCTAAATAATTTGAATAATGATGCTTGTGATAAGGAAAAAAAAGGAAAAAGAAATGTTAAATTATTCTATACATCTGAGTTATTCTACATAAAGGCTATCAATGAATTTTGTTTCTTTTTAAACTGAGGTGATGGTACAGAGTTCTAGTAACTGTTTTTAAACAGCACATGATGCTGAAAATCACACAGAGAAATTAGGTATGATTTTATATTTATTCCATCGAGAAAGCACAGTAACATTTGAAAACCCACTGACTCTTTGCATCTTAGTATGCATACGTGAATTTCTTTTTATGATCTTAATTTCTTGTTTTAGAGATAGGTCTCTCCAAAGAGATTTTGTAATGTACGATCACTAGGCTCACTTTGGTGACTTGGGGTAATTACTAATAGAAGCACGGAGCCATTAGACTCCAGATGGAACTTTAATCTGCCTTCTGATTGAGCGAGTGGCTTTGCAGAGTCTCTAAGCATCTGTTTTGAAAATATATATGACATTATTCAAGATTTGTACAAATTAACTTACCCTTGGGTTATAGTTCAATTTTTCTTTATTTATTTAGAATTGTATTGTAAGTAGTTTTATATAATCAAGTAAAACTAGCCCAAATTCATTATTTGTTTGTCTATTAAATGGTCACATATTTTTTTTTTTTGTGGTTTAACTCATAGTAGATTTAAGAAAGCTAGCATTAGATTTCTAAAGTCTGTAATTTGTTTATAAAATATGAAAAGTTGTTCCCTGCTTTCAAATAGGTTTTATAAAAGTAATTCCTGGCCTGTAAAATCAAACAGACATAAAAACTGTACAACTTAAGACTTGACATTCAAAATGGAAGTTATGAAGCTCCACTTTAAGTTGATGTGCTTATCCAGAGAAAAGGATATATATATATATATATACACATATATATATACATATTTGTGTGTGTATGTATATATATAATATATATTTGTGTGTGTATGTGTATATATGTGTGTGTATATATATATATATATATATATATATATATATATATATATATATATATGTGTGTGTGTGTGTGTGTGTGTGTGTGTGTGTGTGTGTGTGTGTGCGTGTGTATGTATGTATGTATGTATCTAGTCCTGTTAAGCTGGGTGTTGTAAGGACATACACATATATATTCATTAGTATTGCCTAATTTTCACAATGGTTGCTTTATAAAGTAGTTGAGGGATGGGAGTTTGCTGAAGTTATAACCTAAAGTAGTGTATTCACGTTAGCCAAGCATGTTGGTTGACTGTATTAATGCCGCTAAAGGAAGATTGTGTACAGTGAAGGTATAGGGTTGCCACAACCTTATTTGGGAGAGGTTCAGTAGTTGAAGTTGGTATTTCATAGCCCAGGTTTAATTGCAAAATTGTTAGTATTCTGTTTTCTAAGTAGAGCTATTATTAGAGTTTCTTTTAGGTGGATATTCCAGATTATATTTTCTTGCAGGTAGAATAACAAAAGATACACATGAGGATAAAATATTCAAATTTTAGCTCTGTTATTTGATAGTTGTGTATCCTTGGATTAGTTTCTATCTAAATTAAGTTTTAAATAAGTATTTCTGAAGGATAGACCCACAGTATGTTAAACCCTTTAGTTGATGACAATGACTATCCTGTCATCATACTTTTGAAAATTAGTCCTGTGTCACCCTGGAAGATGTATCTTCTTTCAGATGCGCTATAGGCTAAGGTATGTGAAAAGGGTATTTTTACATTTATACTTGAACCTTTGGTTTTAAGTAGAATATTTATTTAATACTTTTCTACTGGAAAATATGTGCAAATAACATAAAATGAATCCAATATTTTAATGGGTACATGCACTCTCATTAAAAAGAGAACTATTTTTACACACATTATTATGTGTTCCTTGGGAGCAGTTTGGTCATTTTTATTTCTGTATTACTTCTTACATGGGCTGTCTAAAGTTAGTTCAGGTTTTAAAGATGTGTGTGTAGGGAGCGCACCGGCTTGGGAGAGGCTCGCGCGCAGTGTGTGTGTGTGTGTGTGTGTGTGTAGCTGGATGGCAAGTGGGAACCAGAAGCCAATCTAAGGACATGGCTTGGTTTTAGGATTGTATTGAGGTTTCAGCTTTAAGCTAGTGTCTCATAATTAACTTTACCTTTGTTCATTCTTTCTGGCTACAGTAGAAGTTTCTTTTTCTTAACACTCTAGTTTACTTTTGTTGTGAAGCAACCAAAACAGAAAGTTGTCTTCAGAGGCTGTTAGTTCAAAATGTTTAAGAAGTTTAACATCTATCTAGTCCTGTTAAGCCAGGTGTTGTAAGGACGAGTTAACCATGAGCTTCAGTCTGATCTTAAACTTTATCCTATTGTTTTGGTAGGGTATACAATCAGGTCACACAGATTGGGTTAAAGCAGATAGTTTTTAGGGGTGTCAGTGGGGTACATTTGTAAGTGCTGAGAAACTGAGAATCCTACTCTGAGGGAATGTTGTTCTGAGAATGCAGGAGCGCACTTTGGCTCCTTGATGCACAGGAGCTGTTTTAGTTTCCCAGCAGTGCACTATTAGAACACTACAGATTGTGTGGCTCTTAAATAGAGCTTGATTATTGTATGGGTCTATGGGTAGAATCTGGCATCAAGGGAGTAGGGGGGGTGTATCTTCTGGGAAAGTGTGGACTTGTTAAACTTTGATTTTCTAATTTAAGTGTATGTGCTTTTAAAATTAGACTTACCTAATAATTTGATGATACCAGGCTTAATATTAAGTAACATATTTATGTATAGTATTTAGATGACAGTGGCTTAGTTATAATTATGAAAATTGGATAGTTTATCAGTTCATTTTGGTTTCATTTTGAAGATTGATTCTTTTAGCCAGCATATTTATTTTGAAGAGAATAAGTTTGAATAGAGTTGAATACAGTATGAAGGAAATACTTCTTAAGGGTATATAACAGATTGTTGTGTTGAGACACAAAATAATTTTTATTATTAATTTAGGAAATCACTTTTTAATCTTTTTATGATGACGTAGTTATAGAGAAGAGGTTACAGATTTAAAATAAAATAAAATGTAAGCTATCAAGCAGATTTTTTTAGTGTTATTCTCTAACTGTTCTGTCAAGCTTGCTTTCTCCATTTCAATATTAAATAGCTATCTATAGGAATTATACCAGTATCTCTTTTTCAAATTTTTTCTTTGACTTTCCTTATTTCAAATTGAGAGCTTTTGTTGAAAATGTCCATATGAGTTTAAATTTTACTCAGCTTGAGTGCTAAAATTAATTATTCAGACCTTACTGAGGATCCCCAGATGAATGTTTTTGAGTAGTTGAAAGCTGTGAGTTAATTCTTGCCATTAGAATAGCCTTCATCTAATCTATTTCAACATTTTCCTAACATGTGCTTTAGAAAGTAGCTGAATTGGTTTGCTAGCCATTTTTTCTTATCTTCTTTCCTTTATACCTTTATTTGTTTTTAACAACTTTAGAGTTGCTGAACTAATGTCTATTCAAGTTCCTCTGAATTTACTTTAGTAAATTTATATGGCAACATGCTGTAATTGTATTGATTGACTTCTGTTATACCAAGGTTCTCCCCTTGTTTGTTTTAAGATCCCATTGAGGGCTCTATATTGTTCTTATTGCCATACCATTTTAGTCTTTTCTTGCTTTTCATAACTCTAAAACTTTTGAGTTATGCTTGATCATTTTGTAAATATATTTCAGTTTGGGCTTGTCTCATGTTTTCTCAAGATTGAAGTTAGACATAGAGAAACGATGGAGTTGGTCTCTGTTTGCCCCGAATACCTGATTATAGAAACATGCTTATTACAGCTTTGTTTTTATTATTTTTCTTTCAGATGACATGCACATAAAATAAACTTGAGAGTTTAGTGATATTTGGTACATTTGTGGTATTATACATCTATCAAATCTGTTTAGTTCCAAAACATTTTGATTACTCCCAAAGATCTGTACCGTTAGTTATCTGATAGCCCTTCCCTGATGTGGTGAATGCCTGATGGGGGAGAGCCTGAGAGTCACTGAGCCTGTTGCATTCCCTGTGCCTACCATTTTGGCTATGTCAACCATGAGGAGCAAGCCTGTAAACATCCCTCCTTGGCCTCTGCTTCAGTCTCTGCCTCCAGGTTCTGGCACTGGGATCCCTGACCTGATTTCCCTCTGCAGTAGATTGTTAACTAGAAGCACAAGCTAAGGAAAAACCCAAGTTGCTTATAGTCATGAGGCTTTTTTTTTTTTTTTTTTTTTTTTTTTTTTTTTTTTTTTTTTTTCCACAGCAATAGAAGCCCCACATAAGACCTTTATGTGTGGTAATTCTAGCAAACTATGTGGCTGAGGTACTCTCTAATCCTTGGGACTTTCATTTGATTAAAAAAGGCTAATTTTCTTAGAGAATAATGAGAGTACCATAAAATCAGAGTAAAAATATTCCTTCTACATTTTAAATGTCACCATGTTTTAAATCTTTAAATCACCATATGTTTTAAAATCTTGAAATATTTCTCATTTTGATTAACCTAATTTTTTTCCTGGCCTTGATTGTTGAAAGACTGTACCAATTTTTTAAATTTAGAATTGCAACAGGATAGAGTACTACAGATCATCAAGTGTGTTTGTGTGTGTGTGTGTGTGTGTGTGTGTGTGTGTGTGTGAGAGAGAGAGAGAGAGAGAGAGAGAGAGAGAGAGAGAGAGAGAGAGAGATCCCTTGATGGTTTACTGACTTGTCCTTAATTTTTTGACATACTTATCTATCATAAGAAAACATCTTTAATACTGAAGAAAAATTTAAGGAAACTTCATTATTTAGAACTTTGTGTTGATTTGTTGATTTCATAGTTGAGATCCTTGATAAAGTTTTGAAAGTTAATGATTTATTCGTACATAAAATAATG
Organism: Mus minutoides; assembly: GCA_902729485.2. Taxonomy (NCBI): domain Eukaryota; kingdom Metazoa; phylum Chordata; class Mammalia; order Rodentia; family Muridae; genus Mus; species Mus minutoides. The sequence goes on along the minus strand of LR751401.1, from coordinate 3,383 downwards.
TTGACTTTAAGAAATGCCTTATATTTTTTCTTAGGGTAGACTGAGAAAGAGAAAATATTACTACAAACTTGCAATAAGTGGCTAATGAGAATAGGAAGTCCTATGTGTAAGTGTAATATAAACCAGAGTTGTAAAAGGTATCCACCCCCCCCCCCAAATCAATTTCTTATTTTCTGAGAAAATAGAAGAGTTGAACGTAGGCTTTGATCTTAACAAATGTGTAGCTCGTTGTTGATTTAAAATTGCATCTTTGCTCTTGGGTCGGTCATCTTACTTCTAAAAGAGTGGAATCTTGTGGACCAGGAATCCTCCCTTCTCCAATGAGGAGAAATCCTCAAGGGCCTCTTTGCAAAGGCTTCTCTCCTTGCTCTCCTTGGGGCTTTCACACAATCTCAGGTTTATGATCCCTCTGGTGTCAGTGTTTCCAGTCTTGATTGCTTTTTTGAAAAGGATGAAGCTGAGAGACCGTTTGTGACTTTATAGTAGGGACCTGGTAATGACATAGATGTTCTTGCTCTAATGGTCTTTACAGGGATTGGGCAAAGTTCAGAATTTTTATAAACAAAAAACAGATTAATGTACAAAATACTAGATATCAATCAGTTTGTGTTAGGAACTTTGGAAAATTAAACTTTACCGTGAACACCTGAAACTCTGTGTGTGCATTAATATATGCATGTAGAGGCCAGAAACCAATGTCAGGTATCTTCTTCATTGTTTTATACATTACTTTTGGAGATAGGGTCTCTCACTAAACCTGCAGCTCACGAACTGTCTAGATCCTCTGGCCATCAGGCCCCTGAGATTCTTCTGCCTCTTTCTCCCCAGCACTGGATTATAGGCCTTTATGTGGGTGAAGGGGGTCTGAACTCATATCTAAATACTTTATAGCTAGCACATGACACTTTGACACATCTTCTAGGCCCTACGGCTCTTTTGATCATGGTGTTTATTAAATGCTTTTGCTGGAACTGTAATTGGCAGCACATATCTTGTCTGCTAGTCTCGTTCCATCTGTAATATATGCTTTCTAACATTTCTTCACAAATAAGTCATCCCCTCCATGTTCCCTACTAAGGTGATTTCATAATTGGTAGTCTCATGGTTTTCACTGTCTTTTGCTTTAGAATTTGTGCCTCAGACTTGTGCCTTGGTAACTGGTTTACAGTGAGCTTGATACACAGGCTAGTTAACATTGGCTATTTTCTAAGCTTCTCATTGATAACAAAGCAATATTCTTGTAAGTACTTTTTTGTTCTGTTCTTAAAAACACATTGAATTTCTTTTTTCTACGGGTACAAGTGGTTTTTAAGTCTTCAAGTTTTAAATAAAAATGTTATGTATTAGACAGCATTTAGACTTCTTTTGAGTCAGATGAATGATAATACACATTTTTTCATGAATAACAATTTCATAAGAAGGAATATAATTTTTCTTTGCTTTTCTTTTATAAGGAAAATGTGATATTGGTATGAGTAATATTGTTGTTTAAAAATGTTAAACATTAAATTGAATATTATGGATTAATAGAACGGTGTTTTCTCATGTGAAGATATTATATTTGAATGTTTCTTCAGTCAAAATCTGGGATTGGATTGTATGATGGAATTTTATAGAGGATATTGTAATTATAGCTTCTGTGTTTTATCAGTGGATAGCATGCAATAAAAGTGATCCCTCTAAAAGAGGAATGAAATTTATCAGTGGATAGCATGCAATAAAAGTGATCCCTCTAAAAGAGGAATGAAATTCCTTAAAACCAGGTGTGGACTTGGAGACACTTATAAATACAAAACTGCTAAATGAAGGCCTGTCTTTAAAATGTTTTCTACTTATTACTTTCTTATATAAACTAAAAGCTAGGAAACAAATTTGCATGCATGTGCATGAGTGTGTCTGTCTGTCTTTCTGTGTGTATTCATCATCATTACCAGAATATAGTTTTTTTTTTCCACCTCTACTTTATTCTAAGTAATTAAAAAATGTCACCTGAACTTTCCCCAATTGTACTAGCTAGATTTCTTCTCCTGTAAGTTTGTTCTGTACCTAGGTCAAAGTGATTCTCTTTAGTTAATAGTATATCAGGCTATTCATAATTACTACTTTTACACTCAGTGTATTCTAAAAGCATATGTGACTTTAAGATGCATAGTTATTGGTTTCCTCAGACATCAACTGCTTTCATTCTCTTCTCCTTTGAAGCCATAAAAACCTCATTGCTAGTCTTTCAGGACTGCTAGTCTCTGCCTTTTTGCATGGGATCTTCCTTTTAGTTGGTAACTCTTTCTTATGATATCCATAGAGTTTCCCCTTTCTGTCTTTCATGTCTCTTGGTAAGTATTACTTTGTTAGAGAAGTTTTGAGTGCTGTATATACAATCTAATGCATCAGTGTTAAGTGGGACCTCTAAGACATGAGTGGGTCATGAGAGATTAGTGTTGTTGTCAGAAGCTCTAGTGAGGGCTGATTTCGCTTCTTCCCTCACTCCAGGTTTCTTCTACACACATGCCCACCCTTCTTCTAGCCTCCTTTTCTTCTTCTGCATCTCTGTAAGAGACTGAGGGAGAAAGGAAGAGAATTACCAGTAGTTCATGCTGTTTTTATATTTTCCAATCTCTAAGAACCATTAATCAATTTAATTACTTTGTGATATTTTATTAAAACAACACAAATTGGATGAAGGGTACTGTAACAAACACCCAAAACTAGATGGTGTCATAAAAATAGTCATTTTAGAAGCTCTAAGTTCAAAATGTTAGGTGAAGACTGACTTGTGGCATAGTCCTTGCTTACCTTCTCTAACTTTTGTTGTTTGTGGGTATCTTGATATTCTAGCCTTGTGGATTGTATATATTACATCACATGACCATCTTTATCCTATGTGTCTACCCATAATTATCCATCTAAGTGTCTTTGTCTAAATTTCTTTTATAAGGCATCATTCATGGTGGATTAGGGCCTACCCTAATGACTCAATTTTCACTTGATTATGGCTGTAAAACTAATTTCTAAACAATGTAACATTCAGTGAGATAGAATTAGTCCTTTAGTATATCCTTTATTGATGAATGACAACGTTTTTTTAACAAAAGTTAATAGGATCTGATAGCTTGGATCAATAAAGACTTGGAAGTCAGGAAGGGCGGGGAATGAGCACAGGTAAATATTGAGCTTCAGCCCTGGCAGACTATGATGGGCCCATTAGGTGTGACAGGAATCAGTGGGAATGAGAAAGGCAGAGTTGAGTAAGTGGACTGTTATAAACATGCAGAATTTAGAGTTGTACTGACAGTGAGGAACTGAATCTGTTTAGAATTTAGAGGAGAGAACTGTCTATAGATAATAGCTTTGCTGTGAGAATCCTTAGGTTTTAAAGGAGAGAA